>JAIPRN010000137.1:0-27689 GCA_025469175.1 Geopemphigus sp. TES_GeoC_2020
ACCCCGTGGACGAGCGTTTTTTCGCCGGGACGACTATGGCCGCCGTTCGGTTTCTGTGCCACGACCGTGGTAGTGGCCAACCGATTGCAGCGTCAAAGACGTTTATCATTTTCCCGTCAATCGATTTTCCGACTCACGAACAAAATCTCCAACTCCGCGTATCCATATTATTGACCACGCGTAATCGTCCCCGAACCCAAGCCGCGCGATTCGTTCCGGGGCTCCCGCAAAAATTAATCGCCAGTAATCTGTCGACGTTTGTATTACGTTCTTTCCCTCGATAATTAAAGTCCAGCGTTTCATACTACCCATTTCTTTGTATTCGAAAGATCATTTTTAATTTTAAACGGTCTTAGTTAATTCGAAAATAGTAATTGGACTCTGTTAAAAGTTGCGTTCGAAAACTCAGAGAAACGGAACTTTTGCACGAAAATGTGTTATCCGTAAACGACGTTATTACCGTTTTCTTCGCGAACTACGGGTATTATTATCGAGTTACTATTGAAAAACATACGTACAAGTTCGGGAAATTTCGTTATATAAATAAAAAAAAAATGAAACTTTTCCAACTTCGTATATCCCGAATAATAATAATAACTCGTCAAAATCGTCACGTTATGTCGAAATGAAAAGTATTTCGACAATGTCAATTAGAGAAATTTGTCGAGTTAACATTTATTAAAAAATTTTTTAGTTCGTCCAGCAGCGATTTTCGCGAATATTAGCGAATACCACGGGGATGTATTTCGTTTACATTTTTATAACGATTAAAAATAATTATGATACATATTTTTAATTAAATATCGCGGATTTTCCGACGACTATTATTATTTTGTCGGTGAACGCCCGTCAGAAATTTGAATTTCGATTAAAATGGTCGAACGCTAACTAAATTTGGCTACAGTTTTTAGAGACGAGAAAGTATGATGGTGAAAAATCATGTAGAGGCCTATTTTGAGGGGGGGTGGTGTAAGGAAAGAAATTTTTTAAAAGCGAGCTTAACTTAATTTCCTAGTAAATTAAGCGAGATCCGGCTTCTTCCTGTTCCGTGATATACGTGTAAACACGACCGGTATTATATTTGTTAAAAATTCGGTTATTTTAATGTTTCGTAATATTTATAATTACGCGTCGATTATTTAGGCATACATTATAACCATTCCGCGGGGTTACTATAATATATTTTCGTATTCGAAGAATACGGTCGCGGCGAACGAAAATTCGCAGGTAAAATCCCCACGAAATTGCGCACGAACAATGCATATACAGCGTGTTTGAAAAATTCCGAAACTAAATTTCTATAGTGAATATAAATAGGGTTATCGCGCGTACAACGTATACCTCTGTAGTACGAAGTCTAACGAGTGTATGTACAAAATATCAGCACATATAGACGGCTCGGTCTCGGGTTGTATTCGACTGCGTACGGTACGTTTATTATGTTGATTCGTACGAGCTGGCTACACGGAACAAAGAAACGCGATTATTTCGTGTTCGACTTTAAAAATCTTTTGTAGTAACTTATTCTATAATCCAGCGAGCATTAGGTAATAAAGCTACGTATCGTATTTTTACATCATATAATGGAAACGGTCAGTGGAGAGTCGTTGGATGACGGCGAAGTGGAAGGCCATCAACAGCTGTTCACGACAAAAATGTCGCAAAAACGCGCGCGCTACCGCCCAAACAATCTCGTCTTACCCTTCGGTCTATGACGAAAGAGCTTAATATTGGTAAAAACGTACAATTTTAACCGAACAAAAATGAACCGGCGAAAAGTTCGTTCTCGTTTCGCGTCACATTTCTCGATGAAAGAACAAAAATTCAAACGACTTTTCGGACATACTGCGTGTCTAAATACCGATATTTAAGTATTTACGTGATGACCTATTCCACGATGCATAAAAAAACGTCGCGCAATTTCTTCGTTTAATCGAATTCGCTAGAAAAACGGCGCAAGGACTTGAGGATTAAGTTCAATCGGAGATCGTTTGGAGGCGTCGCGCGACCATTTCAACGGCTCAGCATCCATGTACCAGGCTCGGGAGACTTTTCGTTACTCGCCGTCGCTTAATCTTATACGCGACGCACAGTGGTGGAGGGTTGAGTATTGTAATTGGGAGGATCCACAAGACGACGATTCGCCACGTCAACAAATAACTTCGTACAAAGGTCTATTATTTACGATCCGTTATAATTATTCGCATTGTTGTCGTCGTTTTTTTCGTATCGTCGTTATATTATTATTAGTGGAGCGTGTTTCCCGTGCCGACGAGTCCCTATCGAATTTTTCAACGAAAAAGACGTTAATTGTCAAATTTAAATATATAATTTATACATTTTTTTCATTTTTGTATATACTACCCAGTTGCAGTGTCCGACGTGTGTGTGTGTTAGTGAAAACAAAAATCTCCCATAGAGTATACTATGTATAGATACTAATATACTTGCACCCTTGCGGTACGACACGCAATAATAACGATAATATTATTATAATGTATCGGACGATTTATGGACAGATATGACGCGGGAAATATAAAACGGCGCGACGATGGTCTGTCTCCGTACGTACATACACACACATGCACACGCACTCACGCGATATATAAAAAGCCTTTGTCCGGGAAGATATATACCTATAGTGGAAAAGTGCGCGGGCTGATCGATTTTCGTTCGGGGTGTGCCAGCGGCGACGGCGGCGACGGCGGCGGCAGAGGCGGTAACCCCTCGTCGCATCCCTTTTGGAAAAAGAAAAAATAAACCTTCGTTATACACCGTATAGCGGGGGAAAACTTTTAGTTTTTGGATATAATCAATACAAGTGTCAAAATGGTGCGTATAGAATTTATGTTATTTTGAACAACAATCACCGATATAGTAAACATGTGTGTGTGTGTGTGTGTGTCGGCATATATACGTATATAATATTTAAAATCAAAACGCGAATAGTAAATAGCATATATGCGCTACGACCGCGGTTGGCAAATTTTGAGTGACGTCACGGTCCGTTTTACCACTACGGTTGTAACTATGATTTACGAAAAAGAAAGAAAATTTCGTCGAAAATATTCCCCTTCAAAACTAAGAAATTTTTCGGGTCGGTGATTTCAAAATGACGCGTATTCAAATATGTTTGACTGTATCAATGGCGTGAGTATATAACGTTTTTTTAAAAATTGTAATAATTAATAAACGCCTGTGGAAAATATCGAATTTATTCGTATAAATGTAGAAAACAACGCGGCTCATGGTTACTCGACGATTTAAACGATTAGACACGCGAAATAGTTGTCGTTTTATATGAATATTTATTTACACGCACACGATATATATATATACATATATATATATGTGTGTGTGTGTGTGTGTGTGTGTGTGTGTGTATGGAAACCGGTGTAATGAATAGCTTACATGTATATATCCTGTAGCCCGTCTTATATTCAAATATATTTTATGGTTCAAAAATGTTAACGATTTACATTTTTATAACGAAGAGTTTCGGCTTACCGGCCGACGAACGAAAAACGAGCGGACAAAGAGTGCTGACGTAGTCGAATATATTATATTACAGAGAACGAACGACGAAACGATCGTCCGCCGACAGCGTTCAGCTGCTCCAGCATGCAACTATTGCGACAAACTAGATACGTGCCTCGTTAAACGCAACGCTGAGCAAGCAAAACTATTTTCGTTTTTAACCCGTTAAGTTAATAATAATAATATATATATAAACGGAGCTAAAAGTTAATTCGACGTTGTCGACTTAAAAAATTTTAAATTTACTTCGAAAAAATCGTAATTGCGTTTGGTTATAATTCATTATAGACGTTATTGAAAAGTATCGGAAAATAAAAAATAAGTTATTATATTCGAATACCGTTTGTATATCTAATATATGACGAGAATTGTTCGCGACAAGTCTATTGTAATATAACAAGCGTGTAAAAATTCGCGCGCACCGTTTATATATATATATAGAAACCGCGTTCGTTATTCGGCCGAAATTGAACACGATGCGAAAAATACCTTCGTATTATACGCGAACAGGAAACGCAATCGCAACTTAAACGCGACGTGGTAGTTTTCTCACTGTGGTTCGTACGAAATATTGTACACGACGAAGGCACAACACGCTCAAAAATTATTATCCAAATCGGGCGACGGCGGCGCGAGGTCAGAGTTTGCCGCGGTTATTATTATTTTTTTCTACGATTTTTTTTCTACACTCGTGATAGGCAGGCTAACCTAACTTACACGTACGACGCTTTTTTTTTATGCGCGCGCGCGTGTGTTTGCTCGCGCGCGCAATTCGCCCCGTTCAGCTGGCCGCGGGGTTCCTAAACAATGACGGGCACGTGAAAAATAATGAAAAGGAAGACGCGGGAACATAACGTAACGCTCGTGTGTGTGTGTGTGTATGTGTGTAGGTACGACGCACGCGAAAATGAACCGACGAGGGCTCAGGTCTCTCTCTCCGCCGGGGCATTTTAATTTGCATATATACACGCGGTTTGTGTGTGCTCGTATTCAAATAAGTCGGCATTCCGACAACCCTTTCTTTCTCCCGCGTTTACGCGCGCGTATTTTCCCATCCGGTGGCGGTCCGCATTTGCATAATATTGCGCGTACACGGGCGGGTAAAGGTGCGCGCGGACGAAAAACAGACGGGGCCTTTATTATTATTTTTTAACCATTTCTTTTTTCATTCGGAGCCGACGCCACCGGTGGACGTGTCCCGAGGTGGTTTATCCTCGTCGCCCGTGACGCAACCGTCGTATGTGTCGTCCGTGCTCAGGTACGCGCGCGCGCGCGCACACACACACGTAATACGCGTATACAATGTACACGTTTACGCGTATCGTTAATATTTTTTTTTTTCATACGTCGCGCGATATAAAGCGTACGTTACGCGTGTGTAAACGTTACAACGGACTTTTGTCGGCGAAATTCGCCGCCCGCGGGATTTTACACTCCTTTTTACCTCGCGTATCGTCGAAATTATGACGCGTATCCAACGAACCCTCTACATATCGGACTTAACGATTTACTATTATTACGTATCCATCGACGGTGTAAACGTCGAATACGTACGGAAAGGTATCACCGGCCAACCCCGAGCTCCAAGATTTTCGACAGCGTCTCCCAGATTTTGCGGCCTATTTTTCGAAAAGTTCGAATCCGCGTACCGACCGTTTAGAATTTCGGTTTCCGTAATTCGATATTACGCGTATCACGTTATCGCGTAATTGGCCCGAGATTTGCGCGTACTATCGATAGTTCGGCTTCGGAATTCGGCCAGGTTATTTACCGTGGTATACCGCGATTACCGCGTTATCGATACTTTTGTCACGATATACTGCGACAGACTTACCCGACATCACATTTCGCGATCACGAAACCACGGTTACTCTGTATAGATATATTAAATAGTAAGGAAGCGTCACTAACGACTTTCGCGGAATAAAAATCTGTTCGATTTTAATTATTCCTGAACCACCGTCCCTCCCGTTGAGTCTCAACATCTTAGACGCACCCGAATCACATCTCTTTACTTGTATACCACTGCACACACGTTTTACCTATTTGTCGCGCATACGGTAATAAAATCCTATATATACATAACACCGTGAGTACGAATGTTACGAGCGTGTGTGGACGGTTAACGTCAAAGGCAAATTATAATTACGTCCCGTTTAAAGGATTCGAATTTCGTAACCGTGTTACGTGAACCGACGTTGGCACGCAAACGTCGAAACGCTTTCCAACCTCCCGGTAAACCGCTAGTGGTAACGCAGTCGCCGGAACAAATGTACGGTAACCGAGTAATCGCGTAACAAATTATGGACGCGACATGGCGACGCGCGGCGCGTACGGCCGATTATTACGATCTGTCCGCGACGATCGTTCGTGTAGTTTGTTGAAAACGAATAATCGATCGTTCTTCGACGGAAGTTTACGAAGTTCTTCGTGATTATACCGCACAGCGATTTTACGTCGTTAACGTACAACGTCGCGGAACATTATTCCCCCCCCCCGTCCGTCCGTTCGTTCATCCGACACAAATCGCGGTTAAACGGAGAACCGCTAATCTGCCGCAAACTCCGTTCATTTGCCCGCGTGTCCGTCGTTGTCGTCGCTAAAAAGTCCCTTACCGTCGTGTACGTTGGCCATTTATTTTTGTACGTCACCACAGCGCGTTCGCGGATTAAGTATTTAGCGTAAAGTATTACCGCGTTATTAACCGGGGTTTTCGATCTTTTTTTTTTATCGAATCGCCCGTAATGTTTCACCGGTACGCCGCGCGTATTTTTCGTTTACTTCGGCGTCGTAACCGAACAACGATCGGGATACAATATCTAATTCTGGACGCGGAACTCGAGAACGCTACTAGCTTATTACGTATTGTACACTAACCGTATACATAGAAGTACGTGCGTTTCGATTTAGGACGAAAATAACATTCGTTTCAACTAAGTAGCGACGGTCCCCCGGCAAATCGGTCATTATACAAACGGACGTCGGTGCCTATACCCGTGTCGTTACGTGATATAGAATAATATAGATAGTTCGTAATTACGGTAAGTGATCGGTACCTAGGCGTACTGGCGAGAAGGATTTTCGGATTCAAAGCAACCAAAGGAGGAAATTGATTAGAAACTGTATAACGGGCAAGATACCTAAATACCACCTACGCCTTACGTACGACGACGAATCTCGTGCGTATTACAACGATCGGCCGAGAAATAAGTAAATAAACGATAACAAATAGTAATTCGTTGTTTGTCGAAACGATTTTTTAAACAATTTAATCGAATTACGTTACTACGGCGGTGTAACGACGGGAATAAACGTTTTACACAACCCATTGTGCCCGTACTACACGGACGCGTGTAAAACATCATTTATTTATGGTCGTCGTCCGTTTCATTCATGCGTAAATCCTATATATATATATACTTATCGGAATACTTACCTATATAATATGGGCACGTACTATATTTCGTGTATACTATATGTACCTACGACGATGAGTCAAAGGGATAAATAAAAATCGAATTTAACAGTTCCTGGTTATATGTGCGTTTTCTTTAAAAAAAAACACACGGAGAAAACCGTATTTGGCAGTTTAATCCATCACTCGTGACAATAGATTGTTTACGTCGTAAAATACTTTTTCCTGAATTCCCCCACGGGTGTCCATTGGCATTGGAAGTTAACACGCATAAAATACACGCCGTTTACGACATTTTTTATATTCTAAAACATCCCTTGCACGTCATCTTTACCTAGCCACGTAAAAACCGAAATTTGAATTAACAATTAACTTACCGTCTCGATAATATTTTCGAAAATAACTCACGTTTCTTTTAATTAGACACACGGTTTAAAACGATATATTCACATGGAACTAACGACGTCGGTAAATAGATTTTACGCCAAATTTTCTTATTACTACTATACATAGGTTGTTCTAACTATTAACGGTCGGTCTCGATTAAATACGCTAACGTAATTTTTATGTCGCCAAAAATTCCGATCTACAAAGTTTTCAAATATTATTTCCATAATAAATAACGACGTTACGTTAATTTATTGGCAATAGTCGATACATAATTAATTCTCGATTTATAGAATAAATAGTCGTACAATAGATTACACGTTACACAAACATTACTCGATTAATTTGGATTATCTCGTATTTTGAAATTCGATAATCCGACTGCATAATAATGTTTTAGTACCCGGCAAGTTTTTTATATTCTGTACGACTATAACTAGTATATTTCATAGAATAATCGAATCGAAAACTATTATTTACAAAAAAAAACCAACGTTTGAAGATTTTATTTAAAATTTTGATTTTTGAATTATTTTAGTTTAAATCCTATTTGTTTGTACCCAATAGTTATGGTGGCCGTATTTTATATTTTTTGCAATAATCCAAAACGTTTAATGGGATTTAAACTTTGTCGACACAAATTTTACAATTAAAATATATTTCGTTATTATAATCTTTTTTTATAATATTTTATTTTATTTCATTTTCAAAACGTTACGATTTGTATAATTTTATTATAAGTTATCGAATCGCGATTTCATTTTATATATATTTAAACGAATACGTAAACAATATGACCACGCGAAGTGTAGTTTAATTTTCATATTAACCACGTTCCATCTTAACGAAAATTATTTATTATTTCGATCAAATTATGTTTCTATCGTATTTAGTATACTTAAGAATAAAAGATATTTATAACCGCCGTTAATTAAATTCTGTTTTTGTCGTTAATATAATAGTAATTTTAATCGTGATTCAATAATATTCGTTGTCGGCGTACCGTAATATTACGCGCTTAGTTTTAAACATAATTATTTAACGTCGCGAAATGTTAATTTGACATAATTATGCGTACGAGTATATACGATATGTATTTGTATCGTTAATTTACATTTCATTTTACAGTATTTTTCTTCGGTCGTTATTATGATTATTATTATTTATCCTACGGTCGTCGAAACCTATATAGTTGTTATTCTTTTACCCGGACGCTTCGATAATAAAAAGTAAATAAAATGTACGAAATCGTTAACGTGTCGTTTCTTATTGTACTAAATAGGCGCTTAAATTATTCGTCATTATTAATCGCGCCCTCTTATTTAACGATTCGAAAACAAGTTTAAGCACGTTCGTTTCCGATTCTTTCGACAAATGTACGCTATTCGATAACATTTGGACGCCGCGTACAGAAAACGCAATTTTTCCGTAACAAAAAAAATCCCTCTAATCCCGATCGTCGCTCACAAACATATTCGCACACGAATATTGCTCGAGCCGTTTCGAAAATACCTCGTTCCTTCACACATGACACATATATATCGTGCGTATATTATATTATAGATCGTGTATAATACTGAGCAGCGTATACGGTATATATATAAAATACTATATCTGTCGGAAAACCGCCCAATCAAAATATCGTTTTCAATCACATTTCCCGTCGCCCCAAACCAAATTCGTATATTTTAACGCGCGCGCGTGCGTACGCACGCACTCTAATAATAATACTTTTCATTTTTTTCCCAATTCAGCACATACCGACGTGTGCGCTAGTACGTGCGCTTCTGTGTATGTGTGTATACTGCTTATACATAATGTAGAACCCAATCTATATACGCTATATAGGTATATATACACGCGCGTGTGTTATACAGGAACAGAAAATGTAAAAAAGGAGGAACCTTCATTTCACTCGGATTGTCGATTTCCTATACACCGTATAAATATATATATATATATATGTATGTACACTCCTCCACCCTCGTGCGGCGTATACGAGCGCGCTCATACATAATGGTGACTGTGCGTTTTCGCCCCCACCGCGCCGCCACCGGCACCGTCACCGCCGCCGCTTTCGTCCGGGTGGGCCGCCGTCGCGCACGCGTGACCCGTCGTCGCCGCGCCGATGCCTCGACGCTCGACGGGGTCGGTGCGCCACGAGGAGACCGGCCGTCGTCGTCACATCAGCTCAAGAAACTCGTCGTTCAACAACCGGGCCGCTCGGGTAAGGATGGCAACGTATTTTAAATATCCCTCTATACGTAATGTATATATATATATATATATTTTTTTTTTACGATCGTATAAACGTTTTGTACTTCTTCGAGTTCGTAAGCTCTCGTCGATCGCCCATACTAGAATCTACTTATTATTTATATTTATATATCTGAATCTGTGTACGCGGCGGATACGTCGAAACGAAATAAATCCCTTTGCAATATGTCGTATTATACCTAGTCGTAATCGGGTACGGTGTATGAAATAAACTCTGTAATACGTTTTTGAGTATCTTAAATGTCGTTTATTCGAAAATTATGGTTTGATTACTGATCAGCGTATTTAACAAAACAAAACGCTCGTTCTCCGTTGTCGACAAAACCTGCAACATAAAAAAAATAGGAACATTTTTAAATTCGTTTTTTTTTTTATTTTATACGTAAATATAACGTATACGGGGATATTTATATATATTTATCGTGTTTTATTATTATTATTTCCGTGTCAATGATCCGTGAAAACTTCCCGTCACCATCAGACAGTGTAATTTCTCTATTTTCATTATAAACATATTTTTTCCGTTAAATTCGTTCGTGGAACGGACGCGCCGTATTACATAAAATAGGATATTAGTTTTAAGGTATAAGGTCGGTTATGTTCCTCATCAACGAATACACAAATAGACTATTGTCATTGGTAGATTACATGATGGTGCGGTCAAAATACATTTACATTAGTTATCGTAGTTAAATATATAGCTTTAGTACGTCGATAAAAGTATATCGACGAATTTCGAACATTTATTTCAAAAACGTAGAGTTCTACACACGTGTGTATGAATCTTTTATAAGAAACACGGGCTACTTGGATACAAATGTTATGTTTCTAAACTTTCCAGAACCGGTATAATATATTTTAATCTAAATATAATCGACGTACGACTATCGATATTAATTAAACGAGTATATACAAACAGGTACAATGGGAATATAACTTCTTAATACTTTATGTAATATATAGGTAATTGTCGTGTTCGTAGATTCGTAGTATTAATAGTTATACATTTTCAAGTACACGCATTTTTTAATCATTTTTTTTTATACACGAATATATAGTGTAAAAAACGCAAACATTTTCGCGCATTTTTAGGCGGGTAATAAAATATAGGATAACATTAAACGCGATCGTTAAAAATTCGAACGTCATCAATTACAAAACGCCGTACTTAGTGTTTCAATAGAAATGTTTGTTTAATATCACGAATATAAATTTTTTTCCAAAAACGTATTCGTGTATTTATTCGATCGAATTTTTCATAGTTGCGAAATACGTCGTCAAATCGTCGTACTATTGGCGATACGTACGTTTTTTAAATACTGTTTACGCCACGCTATTGAATAATCCGTAGGTATTTTTAAGGATTATTTTGAACCTTCCTAGTTATGACATCGGTATTCGGTCACGTTCGAACTTAATACTTTCGGATATATGTGTGTGTGTGTGAGTGTATATCGTATTTCACGTACATTTTTACGCGTTACAATTTTTCTCTCCGTTAAATGCTCGTATATTATAACAACGCATTATATCAATATCGGTTTACACGCATACATTGGGCGCGCCCCGTCTTACAATTCCGCGTTGGGAACTTTGTTGTTTGATATAATCGCGACGTCGGGCGTATCGACGTCGTTTCGTTAAAATACTCATTGGACTAATTAATAAGCACGTACGGTGTGCACGATGCAAACAGACGATCGCGCATTATACGTAACGACCAACTAATCGCTAGAATATTGCGACGACCGATACTCGCCGATTTCATTAACGATCGTCGCGTAATCGTCCGTTTCAAGTACACAATTCGTTGGTTCGTTACCGGGTAATGGTTTGCGGCATAAACGTTTCAAAAAGTCGAAAACAGTTCGTTACGCTCCCGTAATTTTCGCTCGTATATCTCCGGCCACGTACCTTTTACTAAATCTCGATTAAGTCACCAGGGCTAGGCGAGCAGTAAACGCGGGATATGTTTAAAACACCACGGGTATCTAGCGACGAAAAACCGCACAAACGAAGTGTCGTCGTCGTATATTATTTTCATCGACGATTGGTGACGGCGGTGGTGGATAGAAGGTGACGGAATGTAAATTTTTCGAAATTACCCTAGTTACGTTGGCGAAACATTAAAAACCGTTTTTCCTTTGTTTATAATTGTTCGAAATATTCCCCGCGTAAATTGACGATCGCGGCGGTAAATAATTCGGAAGCGAAAAATTCTAAAAACTCCCAAGCTATCGTCGAGGGTTAGGTACGATGTATCGGTAAAATGTTCTCGTAGTTTCTACCATTTTTAAAACTACGATCAAATTAGACTTAAAATCTAACTATACGCCGAAATGTCGTTCAACGTTCTTATAAAATAAACGCGACCGACGAACGAAAACGATTAAAAATATCGCGCGTCGGACGCAGTACGGAGACGCGCGGGTCATACGAATGACGAATTTCGAGCGTCGTTCGTACGTTCGACGATTGAAGAAGTAGCGTTATCGTTTTTTCGCGACATTTCTCCGTCGAAACGATAGCAAAAACAGCAAACACGACGGCGTGTTTCGATCGTCCGACGTTCTTACCGAAATATTTCGGCCGCGCGTGCCCTCCTCAGCCCGTAGACGGGCGACCGCCGCTGAGCGTTAGAGCGAATTCCGCGAGAACGGAAAACGAAAAGGTCCGCGAGACCGCCGGCGGTGCGCGTAAAACGGACGGGATGATCCAAAAACAGCTGTTGGCGGCGCGCGCGATAAAAGTATAGGTCGGCCAACAACTAACTACTACTGTACGCCACTAATAACAATCATCTGTTGTTCGTGCCGATCGATTACGCGCGGGCGATATGCTAATGAACGTCGGGTGATTGGGGCGGGCGGGATGGTGGCGGCGAGACGAGCGCGGACGGACGATCGTCATTAATCGCGCGGCGCGCCGTTCTCAGTGTCAAGGTTACTATATACACACTCGCGACGCAGCCGCCGTATATTGTTCCTACACGTTCGCCAGGGACGAAGCGCGGGACGAGAGGAGGGGTAATTTGCGCGCCCAATGGACGAGGCGCGGCCGACGACGGGGGCGTAGTTTCATTAACCACCCCATACGAACGACGCGCACTGCCGCCGCCGCCATATTACTATACTTACTACTACTACTACTACTACTACTACACTCGTGCGCGCGTGTGTATAGTTTTTCTCTCTTCCGTTTCTTCGAGGGGAGTGTTTTTTTTTTCATTTTTATTTTAATGCGTTTCTTTAACGCGTTCAGTAGTAGTGCGTTGCCCCACCGACCCACTTTCGCTTCATTGCCGCCACCGTCATTAACGCTACCCCGCTCTGCCGCAGCAGACGTCGTCGTCGTCATCGGCGACGGCGGCAATGAGAATCGCGTTTTCTTAGTCATTCGAAACGTGTCGGTCGATAATACGTGTGTCGTGCGCGCTTTTTGTCCGTCCACTGCCAATATATATATAAAACCGCGTTTTGGCCCCACAGGTAAATCGTTTCCATTTTGTTTTCGTATATCGTTTATATACGCCGTCCGACATTAACCACTAGTCGAGTTTTGATTCCCGTATCTCTTCATACATACCGCGAATTTTTAATATTCCGTTTTAAACGCCGCGCGTACCGCTCTAGTTACGAAACCTTCGGTCGATTATGTTTTGGCTTTTATGTGACCCACGAAGACTGCCCGACCAAGATTAACATACGCGTAGGATTTTCGTGCGTTTCGGAGCACACTGATTTATACGCGACTGTACGAACAAATAACTGCACATTCTACAACGAATAACGGTTTAAATAATTATAACGGCACCGACATAGTACCAATAATATATCGCCGTTACGTGTAAACAATTTCACCCATAAATTATCACTCAATTTGTTCGGGCTGATCATCATATTAGCTCGCGTATGTTAATATTTGCGTATGCTGATATTCGATACGATCGCCGCAGTTAACCACTATTTTAAAAGTTTATCGCTATCCAATATTTGTTTATAATTTCCCATTTTACGTTACGATTGACTATATCGTATAATATTGTGTATATTTTTTGTCGCCTATATGTTTATATAGCATTAACGAATAATTTCTTATATAAATATTTGATCGTTTCAAAAACAACATTTATAACACATTAAAAATATATTTTCGAAAACGTCGTTTTCGATATAGTTTTAAATTATAAATATATATAAATATGCGTAAATAATTTAAAAGTGTATTGTTTCTCTATCGTATTAAACTATATTGATATATTTGCACTGGCGTATAAATAATATTTTCACTTTAATTTCGTTCGTGACAATATGTTCAAATAATGCTTTACTCGTTAATATCTCGCCGATTTAATAAATCGCGAAAACAAAAATAGAAACGTTTTTACGTATTACGTTAGTAGACATCATTTTTAGCCGAAAAGAGTTTCGTATATTATATTCTTTTCTGTATCACATATCATATATACCTGCGGAGTTTTTTTCCCTTTTACATTTATTGAACGTCAGTCCGTGGGGACACGTTTGTAGAAGGGGTGGAAAAAGAAGCGTTTTGCATGTCGGAAAATACTCTCAATATATATTCGTGCACATACGTCTAAAAAAAAGAAGGGAATATGTGGAAAAAGGGTCGAGGGAGACGACGTTACACTTTTTCCCTCGTCGTCGCAACTCCCTCCGTGCCATTCCAAGCAAGTTGGCAGAATAATCAATATGAAGAAAAACTGATATTATTTCCGGTACGTACGGGGGTGCGGTAGTCGCAAACATTTGGACTGTATAACATGACAGTCCACCACCCCTCGCAGTATTCTATTTTTTTTTTTTTTTTTTTATTGCTATATCGGGGGTGGGCGGCCATTTTGTGCGAGGGACTCGTTCCGCTTCGCATTTGCCTACGAACTGGAGTTTCTATCTATAATATTTTACAATTTAGAATAAGACCCAATGATTTCGGAATAGGATTATCAAAGGATTTCGTCTTGTTTTCGGGTGACACGATCGTAAGTCTGGTAATGCTGAACACCAATAACTCGTAAAGACGCACAGGAAATTACTTTTACCCGAGTTCATCGGTAGTCCCCCTCCGTTAATATAATGCCAAATTGGATACCAAATAATATATAAAGAAATAGTACCTACCGAATAATCCTTCGCATCGAATAACATCAAAACATATACTGCTCTTAACACCTTTATATATACTTGTAAGCTTTAAACGCCTGCCGAATTCGAACGGTAATAACAATTTCAATATTATAGTCATTTCGTAAAGATCGTATGAAATCAATAAAATCAGTCCGATTCCGAAATCGTACGATTTATATAACGAACAGTTTGTTGGAGAAATTCGTTAAAATTTAACGCGATTCGTCAACCTGAAGAGTTCATTTTTTATCATATTACTAATGTTTGCTTCTGAAACATTCGATTTTCCGCCGAATAAAACTTAACATAAAATCGACAAGTTCCGACGAAAATCAAATACGCTTTACAAATATTTATTTTATTAAAAAAACAAACTCGCGATGTGCGTACGAATAACCAAATAAACCAGAAATGTATTCAGAAACTCGCACATGTAACACTATTTCCGTAGTGCGTACATTTTTATTTTATAATAAAAATTAATATTCCGTAAGAGTTTTTTTTTATTATTTACGTTATCGTTATGCATATTTTGTTCGCGACAATTTATGAATTTATTATAGGAATGTAAAAATAACAGTAAATTAACAGTCGTCGTTAAATTGCGGCGCTTATTTCAACGAGATTGTTTTTTCTCGAGTCCCTTTACCAAAATTTCGATCCGAGAATAAAGTTATTTATGATAAAAATAAAACGTTATAAATTTGTCACGACAAATTATTATAAAGAATGTTCATATCAACAACATAGTGTTTCTACGGATTTTATTACGATACTGTTTTTAAAATTTCGTGTAGATGATAAAACTGTCACGATATGTATACACATTTATAAAGAAAAATTACCGACAAAATAAATATAACAAATAATTAATAACGATTAAACGATTTCTAGCTGTATATTTTTTGTTTGTGCGTTATAGCACACTATAATATTAAAAGGAATCATTCTTTTGTTCAACTCGTAAATGTTGACAAACATTTCATATTATTTGACGACACAATCCGTGTTATATAAATAATAATTAACCGTATATATCTTTTGTATTTTTCGAACATTGTGCAGCTGATAACAATTCGTTTTATTTTTGTACATTAAATTGTAAAAGGAACGCGGTGTTTTTATTACAATTTTATTAAAATAATTTAAATTGTATATCGTAAAGAAATGTATGTCTACTATAGTTGTGACTCGTTTAGAAACAATAATTATATTTCGAACTATAAAGAACAAAACATTATGCAACTACAAGTACTAAAGCTATATTTGTTATTTTACTCGTAGACCGACGTTTATTTGGTTATTATTATTAAAATGCCTTTAAGTTTATCAATATTATAAGTTTTATTTACGAGAAAAGCAGAATTAATAGATAAAAAACAAGCGATAATAATAATAAGAAAAATAATAAACACTTCTATTCGCTCTTTCACAAAATTTAGGGATAAAACGTATAATTTAACGCATACCTATATATATACACACACGTGTAGGTATATATAGGTATAAAATAACGCTATCAGTTGTTTTATGGCAATAGATTTAATACACACGGGAGATGATTTTTTTACACCTAAGATCCTACATAAAAATAATATGTAAACGTTTATATTTACGAGCGTTTCACGCGTTAAAAAGAAAAATCACCTAGCGCGCTTAAAATACAATGTTCGCGCGTTTAAACACTAAAAGTCGAAAGAACGGAATATCGGTAGAACTTAATTAAAATGTACATAACTCACCGAATAACGTGTAGTGGCCGTGCGCGGTATTCCACAATAAGGCGTTTCCGTCAAAAATAAATTCCACGTTTCACCAAAACGTACCTATATTCGCGCGCGTGCGTGTATGTGTGTGTGTGTGTGTGTGTATATGGAAGCGTTGACTTACGGTGTGTTTGAATTTTAGGTTCACACCGCGGGTTGTCAAACGACACGGAGTGGCGTATGCATCGGCTGGTGACGATCGAGGCCAAATGAGCTGGTTGTGCCCGCGTGTGTTATCTTCCGAAGACCTGAACGGTAATGTGGCAGCGTGGAGGAAAGGGTTACGAACTATTGTAATATTTTTAATGTATGTATAGGAGAGAGGAAAAAAAGAGAAGTGAAAGGGTTACATGTACGTTGGTTCAGCTGTACCCCGAGCACATCAACACACACACACACACACACACATACATACACACACGCCGAGAGGTAAGTGGGTAGTATAGTAAAAAAAAAAAAAGGTTCGTTTTATAAATTAGCATTTTTATACGTACATTGTCTACTCCGTAGTCTGTTCTTAAATTACCATTTTTACCCATACACCCGGCTCATTATAATCCCCGGATCCCTTTCATTAAACACTCCACGCGTACTATACGTAACGCGGTTCAACGGAATTACCTGGCTGACAGACAAATCGAGTGTCACTTGGACAATATCCGCAGTATCCGGCGAATTATCACGAAATATAGTATATAGGAAGTTTCGAATAAATAATACGTGTATACAATGAAGTATGTACGCGCGCGCGTAAAATATTGTCTTTTTACAACGAGATTATTTTCGATTTTTCTATATACGGTAATAATGATTAAACGTACTCAACTTTTTAGACACGATCTCAGGTACGAGTAACTCGTATAAATTATAATCGTTACTTTCGTACGTGCATATATATAAATACGATATTACTTCGATTCGTCGTATACAGGGTCTTGTTTCTTTTCGATTAATTATAAAATATATACATATATTGTATCGATTGTACGTATATTAATGTTGCGGGTAAACATGTCGTGTCTGGACGTGTACAGATGCTAAAGAGGTCCCGCTGAGAGGGTTATCATGGTTCAGTAGCGATTAAAAACGACTGAAAGGAAAAAACAATCCCCCCCCCGTCATTTCCATTGTTCCACCGCGAGCCTCACATCCGCCGCATCCTATATATGACAGTAAAAAGACAAACCGCGTTCTTTCAAATAAATTGTCAATGTTTTGCCAAGCACGATTATAACGGAAAGCTTTATAATCGTGGGCACGTGATAAATGAACGGTTATTTCTTATATCGGTACGTATTCCCTTTCACCTTGTGCGTGTGTCGCGATAATATTAATGTTAGGTACCTAATCATTTCGCTCGAATTTCTACCCTTTTCGTTTATATAATATAGTCCCGGGTGAATTTTCATTAATAACAATAATAATCTGATTATGATCGTTACAGTGTATTTCAAAGTATAAATTAATAAATACAACTAAATCGAAACAGAGTTTTTGGTTTTTTCTTTTAAAAAAAATATTTCGTTATTAATACGATACTTAATCGAATTTGTAAAAAGAATTCGAGGTTTTCTAACGTTTTCGTTCAAAATTAGTTTATCGTCTATTCGTATTAACCGTGTTTGCCACTATTATCTTTAATGTACCGTAACATAGACAGCCACGTGATGTGTACGACATATGAACACAAAATTGGTTTTCGGGTGACGGCGTACCGATAGGTAGACGTGGCCACGGTTGTGTGCTGTCATTGTATGAACAATAAATTATTCTCGGGACGTAGAGTAACACACCGGCGGCGGCGGCGAAGGGTCGTTATACGAAATTCGTTCGTTTGCGCGCAATTGTACGATTTCCGGGAGAGTCATAGGACATTTATGAACCCATAAGGAGGTCACAAGGTTTCCGGAGGCAGTCGATAATTTAATTACCGTGTACAATATAATGGAAACCACCTGCTGACGTCACTTTGCGAATCGTGTCGCTTTTCGCGTTTAGTTTTGGGTCAAATATATTAACTTCTCACGTGTAATATAAAAATAAAGCGTATAATGTGCCGTCGTTATGATATAAGTAGACAGAGACGAGGTACGATTTCACGTATAGAAATAAAATATAAAACAATCGCTTTATTACATCCTGACGTACACACACACACACACACACACACACACACACACACATGCACACAAATGCACACGCACCACGAACGCGCGCGCACATATTTCTTTTTGGCGTATAACGAATCGATAAAGCTGAAGGAGGTTGAACTTTGCTAAACCCGTACTCCTTACTACTGCTCGTTCACCTCCTCCACACTGGCATCGCTGTTCGTTTAGTAATACGCTCTCTTTGGACAGTCACATACGTATATGTGCAGTCGACATTCGATTTGCTCGCTGCCTGAGTTTTTCGCTTCGTCTTTTTCTCCTTTTTTTATCGAATTATCTCGGCGTCTTGGATTTGATTTTTGAATTTCACTGAAATTCTTTTTCTCGGTCGTCCTCACTTTATCGGATATACATACATGCATATATATATACGAATACTTACGTATATATCCTGTTCCATTTGCAAGAAACGTATGACGTACGCGAGTAGTGTACACAACCACTCCAGTCAAATATAAAATGTATAATGTACACACGCCCGAACGTCTTCAAAACTACCCCCTTCCCACCCATATCCCTCGCACGCACACACGGTAGTAATACGGCTTGGAATAAACGCGTATATTTAAATAAATATATATTTTTTCCTCTGTTTTTTGCTTATATTTGTTTGAATCCCTGTCTGAAATCTCTCCGCGCCTAATACATTACCCTATTTGAATTGCACACTTCTCTTTCGCACGCGCGTATGTGTGTGCGCGCCGCGCGAGCATGCGCACACGCACACACACATATCATGCATTTTCATATTATTATAATAAAAATACCAACGCCATGTACTCTAAGAAGAAAATATTTTTTCTCAAGCCCCTATTACTATATAATATATATATATATATATATATGTATGTATGTATCGTCAATTGTACGATGTATGTACGAGAACAATTTTCTATAGATTTTTCCTTTTATCGGCTCGGTTACTTTCACCCCCCTCCCCCCGAATAATAACCTTGGTTGACATTATTGCGAACTAATTTTTGCCCACGTATCACTTAATTCAATGGTTTTCCTATTTTGTACGTGCGTGTAAAGGAACGGATCAATAACGTTGCATTTATGTTAAAAATAACCAAAGATAAGCGGATTTTCCCGCAATACTAATAATATTATCATTTCGAAATTGTTTATATTAAAACTTTAAAACGTACAAAAATACGCCGAGTACAACTTTTTATTTCAGTTCATTAATAGGTAAAACAAATTTGTAGCTTATTCGTTTTCAATAATATTCACGGAATCAGATCCTAGTAAAATACACTTTTTTCTACGCTATAAAATTTAATATTTGGATAAATAATAATAAACGGACTCGAAATATTTCGTTTTTAAGTTTTTAAACACGGATATTATTATTTAACGAAATTTTCGTTTTCAAATTATTGTTGAGTCGTGTGTGTACTTCTTAATAAAAAATAATATATATACGTACATAAGATGTTTCAAATATAGGGATTCTAAGGGTTAGTAGGAAAATAAAAAGGCAACTGACAAGGATGCGGCAACAACGCAATTTCGGAACATTATTCTTCTTTTTCTTCGCTTATCCGCTCGAGTTTTTCTGTTCCTGCGAGTCCTCGTTATACTCGTACCTTTGGGAATACGTTATTTTTCTAAAACCTCCCATTCTCTACCTCTCTATCACTGCGCGGTGTGGTATCTCTTAGTTGAGCAATGTTCACAAACCACTGGCAGCGACAGGTCGTCTTCTCTCCCTCTTATCGTATATTTCCCTTCACCTGCCCGTCTACCCAATATCCCGTCGTTTCCTTCCACGAAATCAATCAAATAAGGGTATACGCTCCAGTAGCGTGGTGAGGAGGTGGGTGGCGTGCATTTACCCCATTCGCATGTAGGGACGCCCGCGCACGCACACACATTACATATCGTCGGCCATTGCATGTGTGGTGTGTACACCCTCCTACGCTATTTTTTCCTCAAACGACCCTGGAACTGTTGCCTTGGTAACGGACACATACTATTCAACTCTTGTACACGTTTTCCCCGTATACACAAGTACGTGTATACGCATATGGATTTATTTTGGTCTTGTGTTGTGTGTACAATGAATAGAAGTTGTTCTGGTAAAACCGAAAAATAATGAAAATTACCGCCGTTTTAGTTTCTCCTGCTTTTGAAATTTGTCGGGCAGGTCAAGAGCAGACATTTGGGTCATGGCCAAAAGAAAAAATAATAATAAGGGTGAAAGAAAACAGACGAGAGAAAGTTTTTAAATAAAAATAAAAAAAAAAACGCGCGTACACACCCACGCACAGTGCTTTATTATACGCCCTCGTTTTTAATGGTTCCGGAAGAGACGACGACGTCGTAGAGGGAATGAGTTGGAAAGAGTGAGAAGGGGAAGCAAACAAAGTTAATTGAACTCTGTATACCCGGATGTGCAAGGACGACTCTTGCGGGAGAGGGGGGGGTATGTGTTTTGTGAATGAGGGAGAATTTCGCGCGCAAGTCAAGTCATTAACATGCCTGCCGGGCCTACCCCTCTGCTCGCCAGTACGCAATCTGCGTATACGTTAAATAAACTCATTCATCTTTTGCCCCGCTTCCCTTACCACCACAAACCCTACCGTCACTCTTGCAATGCATTTTGTTTACAAACGTGTGTAAAATCCTTCGGGTTAATGCCCCAACATCGACCTCATTTTTCTTCGAACCGTTCAATTATGTATTTTTTCTTTTATAAAACTATAGTCTGGTAATCAACGCGGAACAAGCCTAAAATCCGTTTAAACTATTTTTCTTAAAAAAAAAAAAAAAAACGGCGCTTATACAATTAACGTTTAGTTCGTTTAATAATAATACATAATAGTACATAGCCAGCTTCGGTAGCTCCGTTATTTTTAATAAACCTAAATTTAATATCGATAAAAGTAATTGTTGTACTTCGAAAAATCTACTACATAATGATTTCTGAACGAATCGAACGTTTAACTCGTCGTTAAATTGGCGCGAATAAAACGAAATATTTTATTAATACGCTGCGCGTAAAAAGTTCGCGTGATAATATTCGTAATTGAATTACTCCGCGTGAATTATTTTGCGTCAAACACCTGGACAGAAATGATTTTGAAATAAGTGTCGAATTCGTCAGTTATGTACACACATTATAATACGAATGCGTCCAATCATTTTTAGGGTCGATGGGGTAACGGATTCGAACGTAACGCAAGTGAAATAAAATACTCGTGGTATTACGAATAAGTATAACATTTCGAATTTCTATTTGCCGTAAGTAATACATAAATCTCGCCGTACAAATGAACGGGCGTTTCGTTCGCGAGCGCTGTATTTTAAAATATTCTGTATTATTTATTTCGTTCTTTATACCTATATAATTGAAAAACTGACTTTTGGCGTTAGCGTGTAATACAATACCATTTTCTTGCCGTTATGAGTTATAAAAATGATGATACTTTTAAAGGTATTCGCGTTTATAATGTTATATCATCTACGGAATCCAATTTCATCTCTGTAAGCCTATATATATATATATATATACATATATTATTGTAACGTATATACGAACATATATTATTGTCGTGCAGGAAACTCGTGTCGAGTAAAAAAAAGATATCGATCCGACCATTTCTATTCTGTTCATTCCTATAATATTGTGTTGAACGTTCCTCCTAAACGCCGTCGATTCATTTTTTAGCAAAACCTAATACACTTGGCTACTTTTCTTCTTGTTTTTTGTGCCGTACGAATTCGATCGAGTATACACGTGTCTACCTGTTATTGATGTCCTACTCGAACACGGTATACGGGTTCACTGGGATGTATAAAAAAAAAAAAAGAACTACCCTTAGTCTCCGCGATGACAATGACATCCGCGTTTCCCCCTTGCTACCCCGGGACCGGTTTCCCGTCAATTGATTTTCGGCCCGACACGCCAATAAGTCCATCGATTTCACACGTACTCTGCTGCTCTAGCATCCGAAATAAATCATATATCCCACAACCCTCTCGGTCTGTTTATAAGCGCGTGTAAAAACTCCGGATGTTTATATATTTACAAGACGGGATTTTTTTATTATTTTTTTTTTTTTTAATAACGCTCCTTTTTCGTGTCGGACTTGGAAACGTTTAATTTCCAATAATAGAATCGTCGCGCCACAAACTCGCCGCCGATTTAGCCGAATACCGATATCACCTCCGCTCGAGCATTTTAATTGTTTTTATCAATCAACACGCTAATTTACGCGCGACCATTCGTATACGATTATTTTTAATAACTATTTACCGTACGACTATTGCGATAAAAACCGCTGTAGGAATCGCGTACGTCCACAAACATTATATAGGCATTATGTTAATAATAAGTAATACGCTATCGACCGAGATCGTTGAACGCAACGGAAAAAATACTATATCCTCACAGGCGTATTCCCTCGAACCCTAATCTAAGGTTTTTATTGAAATTTTCGACGTCGAGTTTCGATCGAACATTCGAACACGATACTCGTTTTCAAACACTCGGACGGGGTTCTCGGAGTAACGAAATCGTATACCAGCTCGAAACTGTTCTATATTTTCGAATAACAAACACTTTTTTTTCTACAACGTTAGGTACTAACAAACACGTCGTAAATCGATTTTTGTATCCCTTTTGTGTGTACCTGGCAAAGGGTTCTTTTTTTTGTCGGCCGGTGGGAACGCGTATTGCCTTATATGCAGATTGCAGATGCATCCTACCCTCTCCCGTAAACCCCCCCCGAGAATACATAAATTATATTTCACGCATGGATTAAAAAATTCAAAAAAATAATAATAACAATCGCGGAGAAGACGCAAAAATATTTCGCGAAATATAAATTATTGTCCATTAAAAAAGGGTGCCTTTTATATATACACAGCGCGAGCACACACGCCTTTACGCTCCGCCTATCCTCTATACCCGCATATTATAATGAACACCCTTTCACTTATTTACATATATAGGCTGCGATCAATTTTTTTTTTTTTTTTTGGCAGAGTATTAAATACCGTTTTAACGGATTAACGGCCGCTAAAACGAAAGGATTTTTGCCGCGAGACCCGTACGATACGAAACAGCTTTTATAGTTACAGTAGTGTACGCGCACAGGGTGTTGTCGCGATTAGCATCGTCGGTTTTAGACGGTTTAATGGCGATGGAGAAATCGTTGATAAATACGGTCCGTCTTTGTGTCGCATAAACGAATTTACGTAGACTAATTACACGTATCTTTGTTATTCATATAACACGTATCACACTTCTGCGTACGGTTTGAATTCGGTCGGTCGTTATATATCGTATTTCGCGTTTTTTGTTTGTTTGTTTAACGCTATAATAACAAACACGATAAATTTGTTTCGTATAAAATATTCTTCCAATCACGTTCGTGTCACTAACAGGAATCGTTGCGCAATAATAACGTTATTCTGTTATTACGTTGGTCGGTTACCGTATATTATATATATATATATCTATATAGTGATATTCATCCAATAAACAAAATATATTCTTTCAGACGAGAAAGGAAAAATGTTCATCTCTACTCACTTTTCATTGTATAACTGGAAATTCTATTTTCTTCTCAAAGGGATTTTCGTCCGTTGAGATCAAACGGCATATCTTTCGGGAGATACACGAGAATATACGACCGACAAGAAAATGGGATTGAGAACAAGCGGGAAGAGAACGAGAAGAGAGAGAAAAAACCTTTTGCAACTTTCCCCACACACACACACACACACACACACACACACACACACACACACACACTATATATATATATATATATATATATATATATACACATCCTTTTCACCGCATTTATTTAATATATATATATATATACGCATTACGCTACAACGAGAAATTTATGTACGTGTGTGCGAGTGCGTACGTGCGCGCGCGCGCGCGTGTGTGTGTGTTTGTGCTGCACGTCGAATCAATACTTTCACACGTGAGAGGTAAAAGGGTTATAACGTTAAACAAACAATGGGACTAAAGGTGAGAATATTCGCGAGCTGTAAATGTACAGGTGCGATGTGTCGCAGGTGGTTTCCGTTTCATTATGAAGTTTTTAATATCTTCGATTCCAAATATATAATTTTGTCTAACCAAAGTAGCGAAACGTACCGTGCGTTTATTGCGTGAATTGACGTTTATTCGGCGAGAGTGTGTCGAAACGCCGTAAAGTAGCGTTTGTAAACATTTTGAAAATCTTTGCACGCACGCGACGTACTTAAATAGTTCGTTTTTTAAATCGTTCGAATTTTTTTTTTATCTTCGTGTTAAATTACCGCTAATTGGTGACAATACAACGGCACGCCAAAGACGTTACGCGCTTAGAAAAATTACGCTTTCGCGGTAACCAAACGATCGGTTTATTCTTTTTCGCGACGACGTTTGTTCGACCGCCGTGATTGTTGAACCGCCGCGTTCGTTCCGTCGTTGGTAAAACGTTTTACCGTAAAACGCTCGACGATTTTCCGTGCTCGGGCGCTTCGTTAACAATTAGTTGTCCACATAATGCGTACCGTGGTCGCCATTCACTACCATTATGATAGTGATTTCCCGACATGCCGCCAACGTAACGTGTACGGTGTAAACGCGAAATTCTCTTCGGCCCGCGCTCCGTACAACCGAATTCGTTTTATATACGCGCTATAATATCACAACGCGGTAACCGAATTTTCGTAATTGCTCGAGGAAATATTGACGTCTCGGTGAACCCGGCGGCGTAGGTTATATTATAATAATGGCGTCGTGTTCTGCATCCTATATATATATATATATGTACAAAGTATAGTACACGCGTACATATAATATACAGGGTGCAGGCGGTGTATGGCGTGCGTAAAGAACGTTTTCGCCACGGCGGCGGTGGCGGCTACGCAATTTTGTGGTGCGGTAAAGCGGAAAAATAATAATATATACAATAAAAAAAAAAAGAAAAAAGGAAAGACTTAGATACGTCGGGGACGCGTGGAAAGGGGAGAAATATAGGGAACGTATAGCGCGAGGAAAGAATGGAAAAGCCTAGACACGACGGCTTGTGTAGTTGTGTCACACGTGTTCATGACAGCTCACTTTCCACCGCCCCGCTGCGACCGCGTCGGCTCGCCCGAGTTTTTCTTTTTTCCCGATGTACACACAGTAGCGCGACACGGTACAATATTTTATGGAATTCTCGAACGATTTTGGACGAAGGGGTTGGTCGGGGTGCGTACTCTTATATACATACACACACACACACACACACACACACACACACACACACACATACTACACGTATAGGTATAACGTGTATATATATATATAGTGATATTATTATACGAAATCAGCCTTAATGCTCTCTCTCTCCCCGTCGCCTTCTTCGCCCGTCACCGTCACCCGGTAAAAAATACGAAAATACAGTGGAAATTCGTATACGTTTTATATTATATCCGACAAAGGTTAAAAGGGGTTTTTCTTCGCTTTCGCGTGAAACGTGAGTAGATGTTAACGGGCGTGTTCTATATCGCGCTAGAATCCATTTTATCGTAGCACCGAAAACGGGCTGCCAAGATGAAAAGTTGCTCGAATAGATTATTTCGTTCGGTATTGGATGTATTTTCGTCCGGCGTTTTATTGCGAATGAGGACGGCGTTTAATGGTAAATATTACCCGTTTATAGTTACGCATAAATCGCTGAAGCGCAGTCGTTTACGTCGCGGTTTTGGTACGAGTACATAATATTTGAACGTTAAATCGCCAAAATGAACGTTCACGATTCGGAAAAAATTACGTCTAAACAAAACGTACAATTATTAGAACGTTAAACGTACACACGATAACGACGATTTTAATTCGCAACGTTCGTAATAGGTAAATTTGTTTATTCGAATTCGAGAATGACGTTCTCTATGCGTCGCGAATATAAAACGTACATATTTCGAATTAATATTTAAAAATCAAAAAAGTTATTCATCCCCGGGGGGAGGTACCTATTAAACGCGATTCCATTTAACGTTCGTTCTCTCGCGACGTGTTGTTCCCTCGCCACTAACGGAAAAATATCTCCGAGATATGTGTTTATTACGTTATAAAAGCGTTACTAAGAGTAAAACGTATTATGAAAGATAATAATAACGTTTACGTTCCATTTTAGCTTTTGTCACGTTATGAAAATATCTTACCATAGAGAAACCGACGGTAACCTCTAAGGACAATTTTTATTTATAATAAAAAGTCGTTGAACCCGTGAGCCATTTTCGGACGGGCCGTAACCATTTTTTAAAAGAGAATCGGTCGGCGCGTATTCGTTGGTCCATCACGCGTATTTATCGGTTAGGTGTATTTTAATAATATATACATATATATTTGCCGTAAGTACCGTCGTACGTTAAATACATACATAGTTATATGCACGCATTACGCTATATACGTATTTTATTTCGGGCGTAAATATTATATATTATATATTCGATGAATTTTAATACTTCCCAGTTATACGTTCGCCGTTTTTTCAGTGTTCATATATGCGAGTACACATTTGAATTTATCTCTCTCACTCCCTTTCCATATATATCTCGTTTAATAAAATTCCGTATGTGCGACATGTTCCAAGCACAAGTGCAAAATGAAAAAAATATTCCGTCCACGGTCGTCCCGTGTTCGACAGCAGTTACCCACCGTCGTTCTATATAATAATATATATATTATATATATATATATACCGGCGTTTTTTTTTATTATTATTATTACTATTATTATTACATATACATACAACGCGCGGTGGCACGAAAAAATAAAATAAAAAGCATATAAGAAGGAAATAGTATAGGGACGGCGATGGGTGTGGTAGATTATGAGGGGCGCATAGAATATATAGAGGACGTGGAGAAGCATATATATGTGTGTGTGTGTGTGTGTGTGTGTGTGTGTGTGTGTGTGTGTGTGTGTGTGTGTGTGTGTGTGTGTGTGTGTGTGTGTGTGTGTGTGTGCGCGCGCGCGAGT
>JAIPRN010000137.1:27789-40605 GCA_025469175.1 Geopemphigus sp. TES_GeoC_2020
TATATATAATATATTAATATATAATATATATATGGTGACTTTTTAAACATTAAATACTTTAGTTCTCGACTTAAAATTATTTTCACTTTATCTTTTGGTATATTTTGTAACATTATCAGTATTTTACTATTTTCTTAGTTTTGAGTAAAATTTTTTTTGAAGAAGACCAATATTTAATTTTTTAATTTTATCTTCTTTTTTTAATTTAAAATTTCATTCGTTATTCTATATATAAAACATAGTATATTGATTTTACGTAATTTTATAGAATCCCAAGGAGAAAATAGTATATGAGAAACATAATACAATACTTTTATTAAATTACATTTAATTTTATAATTCTTTATTCGATCTATAGGTTTTATGATTTAGTTAGTATTTATATTATTTATTTAGTTATTTTAGGGAATTATTTGTCAAAGTATTCACTAATTGTATTCTGTGGTAGAATTTTAAATAAAGTATATAGGATTCTTGTTTGAAAACATTTATTTCCACGAATAAAAAAAAATAAAAAATTCAGCGGCATATCTAACTATCTAAAATATTAAATAATTCGAAATAGTTAATATCTGATTAAAAAGCAAACACCATGTTATATATTATTATAGTATGTAATACTTTTCTACATTATTGGGAGTATATAACTTACGGTTTTATTTAAGATATTTTATTTCATATTTACTTATGTCGATATTATGCAATAAATTAATAATTAATTATATTTAATGTAATCTAATGCATCTAATTAAAAATTGCACTAACCTTGTCTAAATTTTAAAGCCCAATAGCCACACTAATGGCACTTCTGCACAGGTAAAGTAGATGATACACGTGGTACATTCAAACATTCTATTTGCACTGAACTGTAGATCGCTAATTTCGTATTTTATTAATTCAGTGTGTGTGTATCAACTCCTAAATTACTTTATGATCGGTAGTTTAAAAAATATGTACTTCGATTGAATTCGAACGACGTATTTTTTTACATATAAATTAAGAGTTTCCCACCTCAAAAATATTTTGAATTATTATGCAGCGGATATGGTAAGAGGTCATTTACCCCCACATTATAATTAAGAGTTACGTAATTCTGAAGAAGTAACTGTAATAATAAATTACTTAATCGTATAATGTGTTTATGTACTTATCGAACATTACATACGTTTGACACCTTGAAATAAGCGTCAAGAGTAAAGAATATTTTAAAATAGTCTTTGTTTTTAATTGATTTGTGTGTGGCTTCTTCGGAGTTTGGAATAGTATTTAAATTTTATACACTGTATACATTCGGGCATTAAAAAAATAAACGTAATATATTATGTATAATACGACACTGTTTCGTTTTGTATTAATATTAACGATTTTTTGGAACTATGTTTGCACGCATCTGTAGCCAAGGACATCATATGTTCGGTGTTACACTAACGTTCATTGCCACAAGAAGTGGGTTATTGAGGTGGAGAGATCACGGGGCAATTAACAATAGGGGATCTGACCCGTAAGTTGGTTGAGATTAAAGTGGTCGGGCCATTCATAATAGTAATACGAATTTTACGCGCGTTCCTTTAGACATTTTAGCGAAACAAATAAAAAGGCCATTGACGAGGTATGGTACAAAAGAGCGATTGATCAACACAACATAGAACCCGAGAGCTTTGTTTTCTCAGTACCATTTAATTCTGGTTACTTTCAATACATACACTAAAAATGATCCAATTGTAATTTTCGGGTTTTTTCTATGAAATATTGTCTTTAAAATTCGGGAAGTTCGAATAACTTAATTTCTTACCGAACGTTACCGTATTATAATCGAACTAGAACTTTCATTTTATACTTTTTTTGCATATTTTTTTTCCTACAATATCTCAGGTCTACCGGATAATTACAATTGGACGTCTTGCTTACGTGAAAATAATTGAAATACACCCGAGTGTCTTATTTTTTGCAGGCGCTGGACTCGATCGACCATTAATCACAGCCAGCCACGCGATGTTTGTAGAAAACAAAGGCCATCGTGCTGCAGCCGCAGTGGTCGGTATACAATTTCAACATTCGTCAATTGCCTCGCATTTCATCAACATTACTTCGGCCGTACGTACATACATATCGATTAACATTTATTTTCTGATAAACAAAGCACGTGTATAAGGGATTCGTGATAGACATTTAGCTTTTAATATACATATACATTTGTACGTTTGTTATTTTATTGCGTAGTACACTAGTGGTAAAAGTGAATCAAAAGGAGAGATTGCGATGGCCTTGGGAAACTATTATTCGGTTTGATAAAGGAGGCCAAGAATGTATCGTTGTCCTCACATATTTTTTATAGTTTGTTACTATATCTAACGATTTTATACCGTTTACCTATTAGTTATTCATTCATACAATTAGTTGTTTGTATTGACATAAATGTTTTAGTTACGACTTAGTTATAATGAAGGCGCAAATAGAAATAATAATGTATGTACAATATGTGTAAGTTTTAACAATAAATATAGAGTAGTCGTTGTCCGGTAGGAATTGTAACACATTTTTGATAAATACGAAAAACTTTTGTATCTTTATCCCAGAAATATACCTATTGACTTTAAAATAAACAACGCTACCCACATATTTGTGTTTAAAAATACATACAAAAATAACCGTTTGTCGCAAACTTTACTTAACATGATAGATGTGTAAAAAAGAAAACATCGAGTATTTGCTTTTAATTGAACCCTATCAATTCACGACTTACAATCAAATTATTGGAAAGCCAAACATTTTGCAAATGCAAAGGATCTTTGGTCAAAATAAACGGAAGGGTAAAAAACGTTGATAAAAAAAGCAATGCATCCTCTTCTGCCATTGTACTACGTTCACGTTATCGTCTATGAAGCTCTCGGAAATACAAATATAAATAAATCGTATTTACTTATTTATCTTTTGTATGCGTGTTTGTACGTATATAAATATAATTTGTTTGGGACCTTAACGAAATTCGTTTACGATTTAATTTTTTAATTTTTCGTAAGTGTACTGGCATGACCGGATGCAAGAAAACGTGCGCGTCTGACGATCTCGACTGTTACGTGTTGGACAACAACGGTTTCATCATAATATCCGAACAGTCACATCATACGGGCCAATTTTTCGGACAAACCGACGGGACGATTATGGATTCGTTGGTTCAAGACGGTATTTACAAAAAAATTACTGTGATGGATAATCAAGGAGCTTGTCACAGCGGAATTGAAGCGGGAACCGATTCTGCATCCTCGCTCCGAGTATAATTTTTAATCAAATTTTATAATCGTTTAACTTAAGTGCAGCTCACGAATAATACGTGTTGTGTTTTACAGCCTTTTCAGCCAGTCGTTTGGTTTGCGAGGTGGTTATTCGGTCGTTTAACTTGGTTAGGAATCGAAACTCATATATATCACATTTTATTTCCGGAGTGGATTCAAGCTCAAGACGAAGGTAGAGTATAACGTATATCATGTATATAACGTATAATTATATCCGGTTTTCTCTTATATTCATTAATCGTCACATGCGCGATCTGAAAGCACACTGAAATTACGTTTCGCGTATTTTGTGACACAATTTGTAATTCTTTTAGTTCAAATTTCGATATATTATTTTATAATAATATTTTATACGAATTTATTTTTATTCTTTTTTTTAATTCTCTATATAGTTCAGTTTTTAATCGCGATAAAAATATTCAACAATAATATTATAATAAAGAGATAACGACATTTAGAAATAAAAACAGATTGGAAACATTTATTCGGCTCGTAAAACGAAAAATTAAGTTTTCTCTTTTTTAGAAGGAAATTTCTCACATCTAATTCTCTTCATATGGATAACATATATGTTTTTATTTTTAAAGCATTTTACTGGACGTATTTATATAACGTAAAAATCCAACGAATTTTCGACATTTCAAACAATTATTACGGTTTCGAATGAAATGTTAGCTAAAAACAAGTCTAGTTTTTTAAATTTTAAGGTCAATCGAATTAAAACTATAAATATACTATAAGGTTGATTCTAAAATTTCCAGGAAATATTTTATATATTTATTGTAATAATTTCTACGCATTCGTATTATAATTACAGCGTTATATTTTTTATTTTTTAAGCAAGAGGATACGTTTTCATACAATCCAATATAGCTATTTTATTTAGGACAATTTTAGAAAGAAAAGTAGATGGTAAAAGCGTTTGTTAAAATGTTTAATATTTGGACATTAATTGTCTATGATGACGCTTTGGGGTTTAAAGATGTATAAATAATTGAACTATATAATATCTTCTACTACTTCAGATAAAAATATCATTGAAGTAAATTATATTGCATACATTCTAGGAATATAAAAAAACATATTGTCATAAATAAATGATCAAATATTAAGGAACAATTGATTTTGGTGTACACAAACATTATATCATGTGAATTTGATGAATACATTTTTATTTATTCACGAGCAATTCGATAACTATTTATTCGAAATATACATAATGTTAGGAATGTCGTAGCATGCGATTATCGACAATCCGATAGTTTTATTGATATATTCTAGTCTACCTTATGCTATTGACATACAAACAAAATTCTGATATTTTTAAATAACCCGAAGAAAACATTGTTAAAAAAACAAAAAAAAACGTAAACCACCCATAATTACAGCTGCTCGTCGTGCAGTCTACCATTTGTTCTTCTACGTCAAATTTTGGTGCTGGTCACCCGTTCTTATAGTATACTCACCGCAATCGTTTGATTGAATAAGAACCAGATTTAACGAAATTTTATTTGAAATTGTTTTTGCTGATGCTTATTTAATTCCACGTACAATAAACATACACCATGCTTCCCTTCTCAGCCACCGGGGTATCCTGTGTTTTACGTGTGTTACTCACAGACAACCCAATTTTATTATTGGCTGGTTCCGTAAAAGTTATTATTTTCGATTGTCCGTAGACCCAATGTACTCGGATTACGATTTAGGACCTGGGGAATCTGTTCCGGAACAAGATGAAAAGACCACCGATCAAGGTGACGACGATAAACCGACGTCGGAAGACGACGATCGTGGGAGCTCCGGAAACGATTACAAGGACATGCCACCACATCCACCGTTGTACGTTCCCAGCATGAAGAACGCCGAATACTTCAGTCCCATGTACAACCGTACCCAACCGGGTGTGACAAGAACGTGTCGCAAATCGGTCGATCTGTACGTCCTGCAGCCCAACAGACTGAACATGAGCGGGTCATTTAACCCGCTTAAAGGCAAATTGACCAATTGCCACGCTACCGGATGCGAACGGTTAGTATATCAATATTGTGGCGAACTTAAGTTTTCCTATTCTTTAATACTGCCTAAATGTCGTTTGAATTTTGTTGTTATTATCAAAAAGTATCATAATTGTTTTACATAGATTTTTCCTTTTATTTTAATTTACTCGTACGGATTAGGTATATGTATGATGTTTCGATTCTCCAAATAAAACTTACGAAATTGAAGTCACTGAACAGTCACTAGACGTTCTAGATATATTCTCTTTTTCAGAATACTGTCTCAATCTAAGAATAATTTTAATAATTAAACTCATCTTTCATATATATATATATATATACTACATAAATGTATATATATTTTACATTATACGTCCATTCGTTGTGGGTTTAGTAGCTGTTTTCCGTTTTTAACTATAACTAAGTATACTTGTAACGTTTTTGAAATATTTCATGTCACGTACCTACTTTAATCGTAAAAATAATAGGTAATTAAATGTCCACCGTGACGTTAATCGTGAAAATAACTACGAAAAACTAACGACCAAATAAATCAACTTATTATGTTAGAACACTGACCAATTAAACCGACTTATTTCAGTTTATTGTCTGATACCGTTGCTTTGAATGATTTATAAACAAAATAATATAGTCAATATCGAATAATTGGTTATAATTTTGCATTATTCTTACGTCAACTGTTACTAATTAATATCTATATTCTTATGCGTACTATTGAAATTTACCTTAATTAGGTATCGTTTGAGTGACAAACACTAACGAATAGGTTCGAATACACCTACCCAGTACAGTAAAATATTTGCAGTTAGCCGAAATTATAAATCAATTCGATTAAAGGTTGTTGTTTGAACACATAATATTACTAGGCATTTGAAAACAGCGTTTATCTAAAATAGTTTTAATCGCAATTATTGTCATAATTGTGACGTTAACATTCACCATAAGTTTTATTTTCTCATAACTGTTAAAAATAAAAACTAATTCCAACATAAATCGAAAAAGGGTATCGGTGTACATATTTGATAAGCACGTGTCAATTTTAATATAACGTAGTTATACCTATGTCTGTGTGTTCGATTCGTGTTTACAGGCCATTTAGTGTGCAAAAAATCCCACACAGTAACCTAATACTATTGGTGGTGGACACATTGTGCCCGTGCGGCAGTAAACAACTGAGCATCGAACCCCAAGAAGTTCGACAGCCCACTGATGAAACGGGTCAACCGGTGCACAGTTGTCAAGATCAGAACAACATGTTTCGAAGACGCACCGGAAAATGTATTAATTATCATCCAGAAGTGAGTTTTGATAATACAATGTTTACGATTTAGTATAATTGTAAATTTTTGTTGAAAAAAGAAATAACAAAACTTCAATATTATACGTTTATACTTTCCATTAAGTTAGTCTACTTCGTAATTGTAATATTTAAATATTACAATTATGATATAAAATTAAACGTTTATTATTCGAATTTAATTTAAAACTATAATAACCTTTTCAAACGAGTTACCCGGATTAACATTTTATAGGTTGACGATAAATATTTTTGATGTTCAAAGTAATAATAAATCATTGTATTCGAAAAACAATTCCTAGTGATAGTGATACAAGTTATTTCTATAATATTTAATGATTAAAATATTATCGAGTTTTTGTATGTTATTAAACTGTTGAATTAATTGTGTATACAATTTTATAAGCTATAAGCTGGCCCAATAAAATAATACCATTTCGGGAGTTATTCAGTTGTTCAGACTATGTGTCTCGAAAATTGCAAAGCCTGTTTTCTTTTCAGGAAATCGAAATCAAACAATGCGGCTCAAGTTCAGCGCTGTTAGTTACCTCTTACCTGATTTTGCTGAGTATGGCGACTGCCATATGGTTGACGTGATCGTCGTATTTCGGCTGATTCTTCAGCGTCTATGTTTGTATGAAAAACGTACAAGTGTATGATAATATTACTTTTCGTATAAGATAAGGTCGTTTATCACGTTTTATTAAAATTATTAATTATTTGTTTGGAAATCCAATGCACGCGTAAATATTTCACATGTATTCTTTGACATCGATATAATTATGTATACGCATACACACCATGCTCTAAGCGTTGCGAGAATGTATATATATATTCGCACGAGGGTTGATCAAAAAGTAAGTTCCATTTATTCATTAATCAATAAATACTACGATTAAAAAAAAAAATGCTATTAAAAAGGAAATTATTTTTCTACACAATAGCCAAACAAGTTCCTACACTATTCATACTTCTGTACTAGTTTGAAAAGTCCTTGTTGAAAAACGCCTCTCAATTTAGAGAACATTATTGGCTTGTGGCATTATTTACTTCGTTGTGTGAATGATGTTGGATCATCGCTAGTTCGTTTTTCATGAGCCTAAATATATGCAAATTGTGGGGTGACAAATCAGCATTGTAGAAAGGACTTCCCATTTGAATTTCTGAAGAAGATTTTTCGTGATGTACGAAGAATGAAAAGTTCCATAGAGGGACACAATTCATTTAGTCAGCTTCCTTGGTCGTCGAAATTTAATCGCCATTCTCTTTTTTGGGTTTCACAGTAGGCTGCCGTGTTTATTATAGAACTTTTTGATACAAAGTCTGAATAAACAATGCCTTAATTACAAAAGAAAAATGAGTAATACCTTCCCAGCAAATGCAATGATTTTGGTTTCTCTTGTGTTCGAAGAATATGTGTATCTCCACTCACTAGAACTTCTTTTTGATTCTGTTTGTGTACCTAAAATGTAAAAATGTAAAAATGTAAAAATACCTAACCTTATGTTTTATTACAAATAACTATTTCATCCAAAAATGAATTTCCTTGATGCCCGAAAAGGGACAAAAATGCATTTGACGCTTGCACACAGTGGTTTAGTCAGTAATTGTGGCAACCATTTGGCATAAACTTATTGATATTCAAGGGATTTGTAATGGTTTTATAAGTAATGCCGGAAAGAAATTCCCAGAAGCTTATCAATTTCATAAACTATTTCTCGCCAACTCCTTTAAATGATATCGATCACGCGAACAATGTTGTCAGTTATGATTAATGTGGACAATCTTACCACGCGGTACTCATCAGTGATGTTTGTTCGGCCATTCTTATATATATCCCATCACTTTTCGGTTGATTGCCCAGAAATAATTGTATTACAATAAACTTCACGTACCTTCCAGTGAATTTGTAATGGTTTATAACTCTATAACAATAAAAATCTTATTATTAGTCGAATTCAATTTTAGTTGACGAGTGATGATCCCTATATAAACAGGAAATTTTTCAACAGGAAATGTTTAAACTCATACAGATATATGAAAAGCATCAGGATGTGTTTGGCGATTGTATATATAAGTCCTTTTTATATGTTCTTAATAATAAAATCATTTTTTATTTAAATATTAGTCCTTCTTGACTTATAGCCAAGTTAAACTTATTTTTTGATGAACTTTCGTGAATATATATATATATATACATGTGTGTGTGTGTGTGTGTGTGTGTGTGTGTGTGTGTGTGTGTGTGTGTGTTTATGTAATGAGTCTTCTATTACATCTTATATATTATACATGTGTGTATATTTATGTATACGTAACAAATTTAATATAACAAACATATTTTTGTACGTCAAAAATAATTATGTATTTGAGAATGAATTTATAATATAACAATAACACAATAATAATAATAATAATAATAACAACAACAACAATAATAATAATTACATAATAACAATAACAATAACAATAACAATAACAACAACAACAACAACAACAACAACAACAACAACAACAACAACAATAATAATAATAGTAATGATAATAATGATTATATATATATATATATACACATAAAGTTAATAATTTTTTATACTATGCTTTAATATTAACTGTAAAGAAACCGTGATTAAATATTCACCAAGCGAGCCACGTGATGTGTAATTTAATAAGCAAATTAATCTCTATTGTGTTGTTATTTAACAATAAAATGTTATGACTATTTCGCGTCGTTATCGGTATATATATCGAAATATACCTATTTAAATATACCTATATCGTTAAGCTCGAATCAGTTTCAAATTTGTATGTATTTTAAACTGAACTTTCGAAATATTGGTAATACGTACGTGACCCGAAAATTCAACACATTACATTGAGTAGGTAAGAAAATAGAACGTTTTTGATCGCGAATAACTTAATACGTTGTCTAATAAAAAATCAAATATAACTACGTTTAAATTGATCAATAACTTCGAAAATCTCAAAGACGGTCTTTAATAAAAAAATACTGTTACCCATACGAAAATGCAAGTTTTAATCGGATTGTTTGATTCATAGATTACTCGAGTACTCATAGTTTAAAATTAGTTGAAATTGGGTATTGTGTTCAGAGGAGTATATTTATAGGAACGCTTAAAACAATGCTTGGGGAAGATATAATAAGTAATTATAAATTGATATAGTTTCGTTACACAATGGCTGTGGTTGTTGTTGTTGTTTTTAAATACGTCAGATAAGGTTATTACGTAATGTACTTTTTTCCCCACAACTATTTCAGTTATTTTTTTAACTGTGTAGATAATAGGTATATAATTGTAATATCTTATCACATGTCGGCTCTTTTTATTTTTAGTAAAAATGTGTAAAAAGTAAAATAATTATTATCATCAAAATTCTCGGTAGGTTATCCGAAATTATTATTCGCCTATTAAATTTAATTGGTAATTTAGTATTTCAAATACGAATCGAATTTTTTCACTAGTGGAATGTGTTGTTATTGTTTCAATATATACGTGATAATTACTTATTATAAATTATATTACTGTGTACTTTATACCGGTATTTTTCGAAATGATTATTTTATTTTTCGCCAGCATACTATTACGGTTTAATTAATTATTAAATATACGCCTCAATACGACTAATTTCGTATCATATGAGAGTCGTCGTTTTAATATAACCTCTGTTACGTGTAACGGATAACCGGAATACTATGTCAAATACGTGTCCGTTCATTAAGTTAAATATCGAAGAAATGTTATATTTCTCGTTCGACTAAAAATGACCACTTTTGTGTACTTGTTATTATTGTTCTGGGGTTGTATTCTATAATTAACGTTCGCTATATAAATTATATTGCGAGTTATCTGAACGATAAAATAAAACGGATTGACGCCGATTACTAACGATTTTAGCATATTACATCGTTTATAATTGCATTTAAATGTTCTAATGGTATATTTAATGTTATAGTTTTATTATGTTTTATATATGAATAGTAAAATGTATAGGTGAAACTAAATCCATTCTTGTTCAAAATATACCTATATTATAGTAATAGTTATAGTCGAGTAGAGTAATTTTGTTTAAGAGTTTATTGCTATTATTATTATTATCAAAATTACTGTTATAAAACACGTTATGTTTATTTATGTTATAGTACACAAATATTTTATATCCTTCCACAAAACGATTTATTCGGTTTCTTTCAATTGTTAACTTGTGTAAATACAATTCTTTTTTTAATGTCCTTTGGTAAGAATCTGATCAAATAACATGTCAAGATTAAAATTTTTGTTTTATACTTAAATTTTAGGACTAACGATTTAAGGTAATTTTTAAACACACACACACACACACACATACACACACAATATATATATATATATATATATATATATATATTTATAGATTTAATTTTTATTTACTTGTAACAAACTCAATGTGGAATGTTCTTTATTGTATGAACGTCTTATATTTTTAAGCATATACATACCGATATATGTATTCATTTATATGTGTAACTCATGTCTTCCAGTAACATAAAGATGTTAATGTAAAAAAAATGTTAAAACAGAACTTTATATCGCTGTCAGTTCTTTCAGTTGTTTTGTAACGAAATTAATAATTATAATTGTAATCATTATTATGTCGTTATAAAGATGGAATTTTCCTTTTCAGATATATCTAAACCTGCAATATTGCACATGTAAAACATAAATATATATGTTCAAGTACTTTATTTATTCCTAATAATTTTAGCAGAATGTTTTCTCTTATTTATTCCTAAATGATACTTGTCGAAAATATAGGCATATACAAAAAATAATTCACCAAACATTAAAAACACACGACTTGTACAGTATATTCCAACAATGAATATATTTTTATATTATGTTTATAAATATTTTTTAAACGTACGAATTTAAAAAAAATTATTTTTACAAGAATTCGTATTATTGTGAATATAAACTGGAAATTATTATTAATGAACAGAACACATACATTATGATAACATATATTTAATTGCTGAAACTAAAAGTTATAACATTTATATATTAATTCGAAACCGTCGAATCATTTTTTTCTGGACATATATATGAGTATATATCATATAGTTATCGAATTCATTGGAATAATGTTGAATACCTTGCACGACTAAATAGCACACATCACGATCAAAACGAGTCATATAAGAACAATCAGTACAGTTGAATATTTTACGACAAACATGTACTATATGATCAAATTATATGGTTGAAATATCTTTACAATGACTTATTTCCTTATCCAATTACTTGAAATTGATTGTACAACTAGAATTATTCGACATTTATCAATTAAAATTTGGTTGTAACTAACTGAATTATCAATATCATTTCACTCAAATAACATAATAACAATAATATCTATAAGGATGGATCATATATAGTCTATATAGTCTTATATTATGTCTATAATAATTATAGATTTTTTCGAAAAAGTAAAATAAACAAAATAAGTCTATAAATATCGAAACATTAATATTATAAATATTTAGAAAAAAATAAGTTTAATTCTTATTTTATAGTAATTTTTCACATACTACTTGGAATAGAGAGTAGTGAAATAATTTATTTTAAAATTGATTCTGATTTAAGGTTCATTGTAACATACAGATAGGACAATCATATTAGTTTAAATAATTTAAGAAAACATTTTAAATATTCTATTTCTTGTTACATAAACAATACATTTAATTATAAAGAAAAATATTAAAATTAATTAATTTTTTGGTTATTCTATTACTTGAATAATTATTTTCTAAATTTTAACGGACGAAGGGTTTAAGAATCTTATCGTCGTTACTCAAAAAAGTTACATTGGTCTTCTTCATATAATGTTTATATCTTTTATTTATATTACATTTTTATAAACATATATTTTACCACCGATATAAATAATTTGCCTATAACACTATTCAATAAAATATGGCTTACTTAGAGAATAAAATGTATAAAGTGTACAATATATTAGTTAACATATTATTAGAACATTATGTCATATTAAAGAAATTAATGGCGTATTTGGATGAACTATGTAATTTGACTACTATTGTTAATTGTTTATGGTTGTTAACAAAACAGAAATAATATTGTAACAGGTTATCATTACCTTTTTTTTTTTTTTTTTTTTATTAACCGGCAATACCCTCACTGGCCCGGTAAGC
>JAIPRN010000137.1:40705-122773 GCA_025469175.1 Geopemphigus sp. TES_GeoC_2020
TATATATATATATATATATATATATATATATATATATGCGTGTGTGTGTGTATATGTATAGTGGTTAGCCGGTGACAAATTACGTAATTTGATGATTTGTGCGTTTCGACCGTATGTGTGTACGTTAGTACCCTAAAGAACGAAACGGAGAAACGTACAAAAAAAATCCCCCGACGATACGAAAATAAAATGACCGGTTGCGATCTGGTGTCAACGGACCCCGTTAACTCGATAAAAACGAGCGTATAAATGAAGTAAGATAAAAAGAATCACACACGAGCTTGCGTACGTATATATATACACATACTCTGTAGTTGCCGCGTGTGTGCGCGCGTATGCCTTCAGATTGTGATCGCTTTATCGGAGACCATTAATCGATTGGAAGAGAGGAACCTTATATTTTACCGTCGCGGTGGGCTGTTGGGATCACGATCGATATACGCGTATCACGAGAGCTCGGCGTTGCCATTATACACCGTACGGCCGGTTGTAAAAATATGCGGCTAGAGGAATAGAGGAGAGAAAGAAAGAGAGAGTCGGTCGACGGCGCGGTGACCACCGTCGCCGCCGCCGGTGGTGGTGGCAGCGGTGGTATTTCGAGCGCGCCGTAAACAAAAACGCCCGCGATCCGTATCTCTGGGTTTGTGTTTTGACGCGCGCGACAGAACGTAATAATAATTACACGGTATCCGGTTACGGAGGCACCGATTGGCGGGATAACGAGTTGGTTTCTTTCCGTTTCGGTTTTTTTCTTCGCCACCCGTCTAAACTTAGGCGTTCCGTCGACGGCCCCGACAAGAGGGGTTCTATTGCTGTTCCGTCGATACTACGTCATTTTTCCGTTCCTGAGAGTTGGAAAGTCTCTTATATAGCGTTTAACCCTACGGATGTATGTGTATATATATATATATATAATTATATAATAAAATATAATTACAATATATATACGTTATTATAAGTTTATACCTGAAATCCGTACAAATACGTACAACGTTCTATATGTACATAGGACGGTTGTATAATTCGTTTATTATTAATTTCGTATTTTCGAACGTACCTGCACGGAAATAATTAGCGTATGGCAAATTTCCATGTTTTTAACGTTTCCATTCAAAACGTAAACGAGTTTTTTGTTGCCGTTTGAAATTTAATTACGTTCGTTAACGGTCCAATTAATTACGGTTCGACTATCGTCGACGTCTTGACAAAAATTTAATTACACGTAAATAATATAGAAACTTGGGTCGCCCGTTCAATACTATTTTTTACCTGTGCGCGTTATAATTATCGAATTCGTTTATATTCGAGCCGGGCGTTTATGGGTACTTGGAATCAATTAGGAAACTATATACGTACGTAATCGACCACGGATATATGATAAAACGAGAACGATTTTTTTGTTTTTTTTTTGTCGTATACGATTACGTATATTCCGCACTGTGTATACTACGAATTTATATATATATTTGTTTTTTTATTCGAACGGGTTATGTATTAATAATGTCGTTTAATTATTTATATTTTACCTTATCCGTATATATATATATATTAAGTATACGGAATTAAACTATATACGGTTCTAAGTTAAAGTTAGCAAAAAAAAAAATTCAAACATGTATGGACCCACCAAAAAAAAAAAAAATCGCAAAAAACCAACGAATAAACAATCGTGTACGTTATAGTATAAGTATTTCGAAAGAGAGGTAAAGGCGTGTTGTATAAATTCGATTTAAACTCTTCGTTGAATAATTTAAACGGGGGCTTTTTGTACGGGCGGACGACAGGTGCGTATTTTCGTGACCGGACATTTGGCGGTGACACAAATCCGCGACGAACTTCCCCTGTATTACGTCGTTGTCGACGAAGAAGAATCTCGTACGTACGGTGTATATATATGTATATATGTATATAATAGGGGACCAGATAAGTGTCTGTATAGGATTACTTCCACGGTCTAGAGGTTGACGTGGTCGCGGTATACTGATGGCGGTCGACGAACTCGCCGTATATATATATATAAATTACGTACGCGTATTAAGTGTACCTAACCTGCCTATAGATGTGTACGGTGCACCGAACTATTATGTACGATGTTGAAATGTACGACGTCTAAAAGGCCATTTGTGGTGCAAGAGGTTGATGAATGTCATTACGAGGATCTCTGCCGCCGATAAGGGGGTAGAAATGCGATTTCAGTGTTCGGAATATCGTTATAAAAAAAAGAGGTTTTATTCGAATGAATGGGATAACGAAAAAAACGTTGAAACGACGTGTGTCCCCACCGTCCAATTGTATTAAATATAATATATCGTGTACACGGCAATAACGTCGCACGACATTTCAAAATGTTCTCTTCGTCTTACGCACGGCTATTCGACTTTTGCTATGGCGGCGACAATGCCGTGTTTTCTTAAAACCCCACCCTCGTTGCGTCAGCGACCGTAATTAACGGGTCAGGTCCGACCGAACGCGTTACCGGCGAAAATACGACTAACCGAAGCGTTTGGAATTTTGCGGAGGAAAATCTATTCGTTCACGCGACGAGCCCGTCTCGTTTACCGGAACATTGTATCGAAGTTATCGTCGGACACGAGTATTACTGTCGAAAACCGCCGGCGTGTACTGTCGCGCGCCTATTTAACGCCAAGAAATATCCGCCGCGGCGCGCGCGTGTGTTTGAACGTTCCGTTCGTATTTATATAATATAGCGCCCGTGGCCGCCGATTGGTCGTGAAACGAACGAAAATTGTACATTTTCGTCGTCGTACAATCGACAATTGTCGCGTTTCGCGCGTCGCACAATAAAATCGTCGCGTCCGACGCGTATAATTTTCGGCAATTTGCTCGGGGATTTCCTTTGACGGCCATTGGCGCGCATATAAATCGAGCACGTCTCAATACACCCCCCCCAATACACTCGTATAACCGTACCACCGGATATTCGCGTACACGAGTGTGTGTAATTTTCCAGGTGTTCGGGTCACCCCTATATATGTATAAATTCGAGACTAATCCTCGTATTTGGATTCCGCGACCGTATTACCGTGAAATTCGCCTGGATACGTGTTATTATTATTATTATATATAATATTATACGTGTGTAATATACGACGAGGAGACATAAATACGCGCACAAAAAGCGTCGCTCTTTTATACTTGTACGTACGTATATTATATATATTACACACACACACACGCCTCCGGGGTAGTATAATGACGGGTATTTAGGCCGTTCTTATTACCAGCGACACCTCTTGGTCACCCGCTCCCTTCACCCACCCGATGGTGTATCGGTGTATAGCTGTGCCGATGGAACAAACCAGCTGTGTCCCGTGTATAAATGTCCATTGTCGCCTTTGTGCCAGCGCGCGCGCGTGTATGTTTTGTATATATATCCGCGGCGCGCGCGCGCGCGTGTGTGTATGTTTTGTACGTGTGTGTGTGTTGATGTGTGCCCCCGCGACAATAGCGGCGGCGGCGGCGGCGGCAACGTTTGCGTTGGGAACCGTCGCCCGCATTCCACGCGGAGTGGCGGCGGCGGGACGAACAAGAGAAGAAGAAACGTCGTACCATAAATTATCGTAAACTCTTCTCTACTACCCCTGATAAGAAGCTTTTCGGCTGTGATAAATTGCGGTTGGAACTAGGGGATATTTTTTTCGCCCGAGGAGAGATAAAAATAAAAAAAATAAAAATAAAAAGGAGAGAAAAAGTGGGGGAAAAAAAACTCGAGAGGAGAGGAAAATCCACCTCTTCCGGCAAACCGCGCCACCAGCGAGGCGGCCGACTCTACCGTCGGTGGCGGCTGCACGTCATTTGAATAAAGAGCAATAAATTGACATCGCGTGTCCGGACTGCGCGCAAGTCTTCGGGCCGGCAATAAATCGTGTATACCGTTCGGTATACTTCGAAAACATTGCGCGTACACGCGCGCCTGTGTGTGTGTGTGCGCGCGCGCGCGCGCGCGTGTAAAGGAAAGAGAAATGATGACCCGGTCCAGAGAATAGAGTAGACGTGTATGTGTGTATATAAAGAGAGAGCTAGTGAATATGCCTACGATCGGTATACGGCGGCTGTCCTTTCATACTCTCCCAGCGCTCCCCAAATTTCTACCCTTTGTCACGGCTGACGAATTTTTCGAAAAATTATCAAAGGTAAAGTTTTTCCATTTAGAAAATTAAAAACGCGATACCGGCGCACCGTTGTTTTTTGTTTAGCGTTCTCTGTTTCACCGTCCACGACGATTTGGTTACCGCCAACCGAATACAAACGACGGTAGAAACCACTCTCGCGCCTGTTTTACCCGATATCTTCTATTATTATGTGACGACGACGTTCGATTGATTCGGTACGAAAATATAATGCCCGATAACCGTTTCGTATAACCGTGCACCAGGTAACGTCGAAACAATTTCCAGCTCCGCGCGTATTTGTTTACAGGACGGTGGATTATACAATGACGACGCGTTACTCTACGCGCGCACGTCGCGTCTGCAAGATACACGTTATCTATTGTTTTGGCTGGACGAAGTTTGTGCGTACGACATTTCGAGTTGCCCGTAGAATAATATTGTTATTGGAGGACAGCTGTTGTTGCGTCAAGGACCATATTATTATTATCGTTGTACAAAAGGCTCGTTTGAAATTTACGGTTTCTCGGTTGTCTGACGATTATTTTAAACTTCGTACACCAGTGTATTCACTTAATCACGTCTCGCGCGTTTCGTGTATTATCTTTTCAACTCTTCGCCCCAAAGAATTATAAATATTTAACTTGCCGTCGCTCGCCCGTCGAGTGTACAATTCGTAAAAGCGATTATTATTTCCGTATCAGTGGCGTAATTAGACGTGAATTTCGGGGGAGGGGGGAAGGGGTTAATTTTTAAATAAATAAATCGGACGACCCTAACGAAACAAGACGCGTTATTAACTTTAATAGATTATTCATTTTTAACGCACGCGTTATATTATAACGCGTATTGAAGTTTAAATATATTTTAGTTTTTCGTTATTATTGACTAAAAATATACCGTCTAGTGAGAAATTAATTTTTCTTAAAAATGTTCGGCGGGGGGGATCCCCAAAATTTTACCCACCTCCCTTGGCCTTGTTAATACGCCACTGCCAAGTATAACGTACGGTACAAACGGTTTAACGACACGCCACGACGCGTATTTATACGATTCGGTATTAACGGATTTAATCGACGCGTCATTATAAATTAGTCCCATAGTGTTCCGAATATAATATGAAAAACGGTTCGTGTATTCGACCAGTCGTTGTAGATTGACGACGGTTTCGTGAGAAATTATTGCGCGCGCGTGTATTATACATATATATCGTATGTGCGTACTGGCGTTACCTACTTAAAATTAGAGCTCCGACACATATCTTACTGTTTCGTAAATCGTCCATTAAGCGCAAGTTAAATTTTTTTTTCGTCCATAATTTCCACTTAAGATTCACCGTAACCACGTAATGTGGGAACGATTTCGTTTTTAATTCGTCCGATTCCACGAACGTTGTTTAATAATAAGCCGTTTTCGTGCGCGTTAGTCGTCGCGTGATATAATGAGACGCGTCTGTCGAGTGTTTCGACAGTGGTGGCGGCGGCGGCGACGGGTGGCGGTGTCATCATCGTTGGGTTCGTCAGCGCAGGGCTGATGACAAACTAAAACGTTTTCGTCTGGAATCGAGAGAGAGAGAAAAATAAACACGATTACAATAAAAAGATTAGAGTTATAAATATGTCGCATTCCTTTTAGGCTTTAACGACTATCTCACGATTAACTTTGTATACAAACGGTTTTTTCTACGTTTACGTCGCGTTTATATATTAACGTTGTGTTTTTTTTTTTTTGCTTTTTCAGGTAAGTCGATTGTCACGAACGTATCTATCATATGTATACACGTATATTTGTACGTTCCGCGGATTTTACCAGGTAAAGTGCGAGAGTTTTCGATATTACGAACGGGTAGGCGCTAGGGTATATGTTTTTTTACTTAAAATAATTATTTCCGTTGGTTGTCGTGCGGAGAAATACTTTGGAAATAAACGCCAGTCGAACGTTATAGTAGAACGTATTACTACGGTGTTTGTTGTCGATCAATATTTGTTACACTAGTCGTTGCTGTTTTTATTATGACGAAAACGACGAACGCCCCGTAATATAACGTTATATTTGCGCGTTGTATTGTTTTTACAAGTATTTAATTGCTTAATTACCGTATATATATGTGTGCGCGTGCGTGTGTACGTGAGTGGGTGTATCTGTATGTGTATGTGCAACGTTTTTCATCAGATTATGTGGTGAACACGGCGTTTCCCCTGTTGAAAACATTCCTGTAGTGCACTGCCGTGTAACCGGCATATAATTCCCTATATACGACGTACCTTACATATATATTCTTATTGCGTTTAGACATTTCTTATAAACGTATACATACTACTCGAAACTGGTACGCCGTATTATATAACGCGGTATTTGATTTAAAAAATAAAAAAGGAGCGAAATTTGTTTTTTCGTTTCTTAAAAGAATAACTGATATAATATATATATATATTTCTACCTGCTACGGTAATTTTACCTATATGCGCAGCTGCTGCCCAGTACCCGCCGGCTAAATAATACTCGTACCGAGGGGTTATATCAGACCAGTTTCGTAGTTGTAGCACGCACGCAATTTCCTCAGCGCATACCAATATTGAAAATAATATTTTCGTATATATATATTTCGACTATAGCGTTTAGACGAAATAGGGTTTTTCATTTTAAAAATATTATATAAATTCTATATTGTAATCACCGATTAACGCGTCTATTATGTATATATATATACACACGTACGTATATAATTAATAGTATTTATCTTTTTTAGGGAATTTACGTTTTCGTAATTGATAGGGAAAATAATATTGCGCGTCCACGCGTATAGAAATACGACGTATTGGAGTCGGATAGAGTTTTTTTAATGTACTTTTTTCGTAATGCGTTTTCATTAAAATTTCTATTGTTTTTACCCTCGTTATATTTATTAATATGTACGGGTACATGTTTTTATACTTTAGAGTAATCGGCTTAAAGTTTGTTAACGAATTATTGTAATTTTTCCGTTTTTCGCCGCATTATAAAATTTACCAGAAAACGCGTTCAGTTAGTCGCAACGTTATATGCGTAACGCAAGATAATCCGAAATAATATCATTAAACGCGCGCGAAATTTTCCGTTCCAGGAGAACGATACGTTCGATATACTTCCAGTGTGTGAAAAAATTCGTTTAAAGTGAGGTCTAAGAGAGGTAAAATTAATTATTTCAAACGAAATCTGCCAATAAAATTCGCGCGCGTGTCTATATATATATAATAAAAGCTTTCGCGACTCCGTTAGTCACATTATATATATGTGTATAGGATTGAGACTAATGACCGAGGTCTTCGTGATGTCGCTATTATTTTTACCTCTACATTTTACCTTCTCCCGTTCGCGTATATATACACACACTCCCAGAGGTGAAATATCGTTGGTAATGTGGTTCATTTGTATTCACGAGATAACTTCGGGGGAACGATGATGAAAAAAAAGGGTGGAGATAGGTGGCGTTACGGCGGAGGCGGCGGTGGTGGCGGTGAGGGGGAGGGAGGCTAGAGATTGCGTGGCGGGAGAGACGGACGAGCCGAGTGAAAAATGAGGAAAACGAAATTGGCCGCACCTTTCTCAGCCTCTAGTTTTCCCATCGAGAAGAACGCCAAAAATTATTTAGAAAAATGAGTGGGCGTTATAGCGTTTTCCTTTCGTTCGTTTGACAACGGCGGCGGAACAACACGCGGGTATATTAATATCACAGCCGTCGCTTTTCTCTACACAGGCCCCGTTACCCCGAGTGTTTCGAAAGTTATCTGTAACTGTAAACGCGAACCGACGTGAATACGTCGAACACAACCGGAACGGAACGTCGGTTTATATTTTCGACCCGATTCCGCGGGCGTAATTTTCGCGTATATTCTAATCGCCGGTTATTTTATGCCGTCAAATCCCTACGAACGACAAGTGATAACGTCCGTATACGGCAGGTTAAATAAAATACGAATTCGTCAGTAATCGGCGTCGCGGTATCTCTTCGTCATTTATGAGATTATACACATTTTTGTTTACTAGTTGACTACTGTTTGCTAATATACCGCGACTACTATAAAAAAAAACCGTATCTCGCCGTTAGGAATTATCGCCGTTATTATTTAAAGCGCTACTCGTGTAGCCCGTACAGTAGTGAGCTCGTACCGTCGGCATAAAGCGAAATATTAATATCACGCCCGCGACCCCGATATCTTTGTATTATAATAATATTACCGACAATACGTAATACGTCACGCGCGTTATGGAATCTAATAAATCGTCGTTTTTACTTTCGAGTGACGCGACTGTACCCCAAGGTCGCGTTTATTCAAGTTGATTTCGTTCGTCAAAGTTTTATTGACGATTATTAGGAAGCCGATCACACCGACCGTCAGACGGAAGTATTTTCGTTCGTCTATTATTATTATTATTATTATTGTCGTCGTCGGTCCGCCGTTAATCGGCACAGACGCCGATTTTGGGAACGTTTAACGGATTTCGCCGGGGCGGTGAACGCGTTTTCTAAAGTAACGCGTAGATCCATAGAGAAATCGCCTTAGTTCGTCTTCCGCCGGCGAACGGCCGTATTTCGTGAGATATACTCGCGGCGCTTGTAAAATCAAACGAATTCCGCGTTTCTCCGCGCATTAAGACAATCGCGTACGCGCGAAACATAATGGTAATTACGTAGTACGAAAAACGATCGAATAACGTTTATTTCTTTACGTAAAATAAGCGTAGGATTTAATTTCCCATATGGTCTCCCCCGTACCTTTCACTCGGTATTTGTTTTTTTCCCGTAGACGGATCGCGACTTTCGATTTGTTTTACCTAATTCGAAAACGCAGCTGTTTCGCTATTATAATCGTCGCCCGATAACGTGTTACGTATACTCTTCGACGGATTTACGCGCAATTTATATACGGCGGTTGTTGAAAAATTACGCCCTAATTTTGTTCGTGTACGTCCGCGTACCCGTACGATACACGTATATATATATACACACACACACACGTATAGACGATAAAAATCGTCGCGCTTTATAATCCCTAAAAATACGACTACAATCGACTCGCGGGGAGTTTAAATAATATGTTTAAAACCGAATAGGATTTAACCGCGGGATAAATCCGTCGAATTAATGCGCGTAAGGGTTTATATTGTCCTTTTTTCTACGCGGTATTTTCATCCCCGGACACCTCGTGACTGCGTCCCCCCCACGTAAACAATTATTATCGAATTTCTTCTGCCCGGTCGTATTATTTTCGACGATCGTACGGTAATAAATGTTAGGCGAAAGGGATAAGTCGTCTTTTTTCCACCGCCCGAGATCCCCCTCCACACACACACACACACACACACACAACAACCGCGTCATTAATCCAAAACTCTCCGGGCCCGCGAAATCTATTATGTTTTTTTTTTTTTTAAATTTTCGTCGTCGAATTCCTCTAGTGGACCGCATTTATTCTTCCGACGTTCGTATAATTCTTTTCCTCTCCCTCTCTGTACCGTATAAAGGAAAATATAATATCGAAAAAATAGTTTATACCCACGAATACCCGTATACACGTATGATGTGTGCGCGTGTGTGTACGTGAATATATGATATAATATTAGTACGTACACGGTGCGCACTCTTTATTCGTTCTTTTTTCTTCCGGAGCTTGTCATAACCGGCTCGCCGGTCATTATTCAGACGACGGTGCGTGTATAAATCACAATACCGGCTCTCCCGTGAAACAGGTTTCTCGCGGTTGTTGGCGTGAACACGCTTCGGCGGCGGCGGTGGCGGTGGCTGCGCGCGCGATGACCACTATTCGAATCTGATACCATCGTGGACACACGAAAAAACAAACACGTCCCGCGAACGAAATACCTAAAAATACGGGAAAGAAATAACAGGCTGTACGCGTATAGAAGATTTAATAAAATGCGCGCGCGCGCGCGGCGTCCAGCTGGGTGTGTCGCCGGGCTCGATATTTTATCGGTTAATTTTCGAATTTTTTTTCCTTTTTTTATAATTCACGAAAATTCGAGTATCGCATGCGCGCCCGATTGTGCGACGACGCCGTCTCGACGAAATTTTGAACCATTTTTTTCTCCGCTCGAGCGCGTGGGCTATACTAAAAACCCGTACGCGCGATTGACCGGGCCGGTTGTGTTATACCTATATACACTCGAACGTTGTCCAGCCTTAAATCTCGCTTTGATATATATATATATATTCACAAAAATGTCGAAATGAAGAACGTATATTACTTTAAATTATTACGCGCCGTGTATTTTTTATGCGATAAATCGATTCAACAGTCCTCTCTTAAGTTACGCCCATTGTGTTACACGCTTTGGCAAAAAAGAGACCGCCGTAAAATTCAAAGTCCTAAAAAAACAATACCGGGGCGTGTTTAATCCCTAAGCAAACGGGCTATTATTTTTTTTTTCATTACTACACGCGCGGGCGCGCACACGCGTACACTTATATATATATACATACGCGGGGCATTTAAAACCAGTTGTGTTTAACGTTGTTAAAAAATAGTTATATAGGTTCGACTCTTATGCAAATTTGACGTTTTATTAAACACATTTGTAGTGAATTTCATGTACGCACGGACGGACGTGTAGGAAATTTGTCGTATTATTTACGATACGCGATATTGATGTCTATAGCGGGTACACAACAATATACAACGGTAGTAATTTTTAGTTTTTATTTTTATCGTAGTACTTAAACCGCCTACGGACTTAAAGCGACTCGAATTTATAAACGTAATAACGACGATAATAATAACATAATGTACGTAAGTAAATAATATCCCATTAAAACGTCGTCTGTAGTAAAAACCTTTGTACTTAAAAATAATATAATAGTGATTAAAAGAGACGGTTGATATAAACGGTACCAAAGCAACCGCTGCGTCGGCCGAGTACTTTAGACAGATCACCAACACTTTGAACCCGAAATACGTAAAAATATTGCCGCCAGTAATCATTTTCGGAACGGTCTTTGCACCGGTCGAATACAGTAGGGTAGATTTTGTTTAACGTTTTTGGTTTTCGTAACGTTTCGTTAAACGAGGAAATCGAAAACGATCGCCACTATGGTCAACGCGTTGTATTTAGCCGAAAAATGTTTCACAATTTTTTTCCAAAACGAATATTAAACGAGAGTAGAAATAAAACGAATAACGTAACATCTCGCCTACCGAAATAAAATATAACGAGACGAATGGCGAACCGATGGGAACCCGGATGCGTTAGGTTACATACGCGAAAATATCTAAAAAAGCGTTCGCGTCTGTCGAAAACGCGTTCAGCGTGTCGGACGGAAAGTGCGACGCGCCGGTGGTGTAATCCATTAACCCGGCAGCGCGCGCGGGATGAAGGAAGACCCCGTTGGCGGATGGTAAAAGAACACGTTACCAGAATAAAAAGGGTCGTGATGGCCGCCGCCAAATAGAAGTATACGCGGAGTTAAAGGGCGCGCGCGCGTGTGTATATATATTATATCGTACGCGAAAAACGGACGGACGACGACGCAACAGTGCTACGGCCCGCGTCGTCGGCGGTGGCGGTGGTGGTGGTCATCAATCAACCGTCGTCGACTGAAGCACATGTTGCGCTTCGCGAGGCCAATTCCGCCGTTTCGGCCCGAAGGGTTAATATCGCCCGGCAGACACGGCGGTCGTGACGGCGCGCGCGCCAGAGACTTCATTATTCAAAATAACAATTTCGCCCTCAGACGACGACGCCCCCGCGTTGATTAATGACCGCCCGTGTTCCGTACGCGAAAGGGTATGTGATACGTGTGTGTGTGTGTATATATATATAGGTAAAGATGGGCGAAATACGCGAAAAAAAACCCCCGTCGGGTTACGAGAGGATTTCATTTTCGTTTCTTCGGCGCGAGATACTAATTTACCAAACGGTCCCGCGCGCGTTAATTGTTGCGCGTAATTGACCGGCGAAGGTCGTACGAAGGTCAAATCGTTTCGTTCGCGGGACGAAGCGAAACGTATAGAATCGTACGGGGGCGGACAATCGAAAACGGTGGACGCGTGCTGCGTCGTGAAACAGAAATCTCTCCGAATACAGAGGTTTCCGCGTGCATGATGGACGGATGGGACGCGCATATTACGTGTAATCGCCGCGTATAAGAAAATATTGCCGTTTGGTCGTCGTACGTGCGTATTATAAATCGAAGAGAGGACTGCCGTTTGCTGCCGCGTATATAGGCGGCGGAGACCACCATCGCTGCGCGGTGTTGTTCGTATTCGAGAAAACATTACCGAAAAAAGAAGAACGAATAAAAAACGATTAAGTATTATCCACTTTTTCAATTAGACATCGCACTACACGCTTATTAACATATTTCGTGAACCATAAACACACACACACACACACACATATACGCGCGCACATCGGGTTTAACTTACGACCGTCTACGCGCGTTCGAGTACGCGACCGACCGACCGGAGCATGTGTGTGTGTGTGTGTGTGTGTGTGGCATACATCGACGAGAAACGACATTCCAAGCGGCGGTCGCGCTAGCACGCAACTGTGTGTTTCCTAAGAGGAAAAAACTGTTTTAATTGTCCGTCTCTCGGCGTTTAAAGCGAAAAATAAAATATAACCTCGGCCGCGCGCGGCGTATATTACGATAAATATATCCGCGCGCGGTTTCGCTTTTACGCGCAACCGGCTGTCCGGCGATGGTTCGTCGAGCGTCTCGGTTTAAAAACGACTTCTTCAAGCCGCGACGTTCTACGGTCGTCCATTTCGGATTTTCGCCCGCGCCCGCCACCCGGAGCGCTCCGGCCGTATACGCCCGCAGCGCTCCCGGTGCTCGATTATCGCGCGCCACGTTTGGTCGTCCGTTGTTACGTTGTATTTTCCACGGTCCGTGATGGTGTGTGGCGGCGGCGGCGGGGGGGACAAATCCGTTTTAATTGACCCGACGTCGACCTTTGTTTCGTCGTTATCATTTTGTAAACGCGAGGGCGTTGTTTGTTTACACGATCGAGTCGCAACCTCCCCGCGCCCGTATCGTTTTGCGTCTGTCACGCGATTGTCGGCAGGCCGCGCGACAAATGTGGCACAACACGACGCGCCGACTACCGAGCCTACGGAACGATTCGATACGAAATTTAGGGTTTACGCGCGTTCGAACGAAAATCAAATTTTTTATATTATTTTATAATGTTTCGCGCGTCACGGGTAATTACGGAAAAACATTAAATCGCTGTACGGACGGCGGATAAGTTCGTTATTAAAGTGTCGGCGATGGTCGTAGACATTGCTCGTTCCCGCGCACCGAGGTCCGTAAAACGCCGCGCGCATTTTCGCTCTCGGAATTCGGCGACCAATACGCGCGCACCGTCGTGACAAATCCGAATCGCCGGAAATACGCGTCGAAAATATTTCGTATTTCCATTCGGTACGCGGCGAAATTAAATACGCCGACGTACGCGAAAATGATTACACGATTCTATCCGCCAGTGTTTCGGTATTTTCGTCAGCTCTATTCTCGTTTGAATGTCTGTCCAAGAACGCGCAGGTCTGGCGAACGCGGCGGTGTATATTGTTTTTAAACGCGATAAAAGCGTCCGCGTTAAATTCGCGTTATTTTTTCCGCCATACAATTTCGACCCTCCGCATCGGTGATCGGTCCTGGTATCGATCGGTCGTATTTTTCTCCTCTCCGTGTGTATTGTTGTACTCTCCCCAACACGCGCACGTATTCCGACCGATTCGCGGTCGTTTCGGACGGACGGAAGTGACATCGGGAACGTGCTAGTTTGATTTATGCGCACCGGTCCGTTTCGTATAATATAACGCGCGTGGGCCGCGGATGGCGGGGACGTCAGGTGGGACGAGAAGGCGGCAAGGGTGTATAAATGGATGGAGGAGAGGGCGATATTAAAACCTCTAAATCATTTGCATGTACAACAACCGTTGCCGGAAAACAATTGGACGGTGGTTGGTGGTGCGCGAACAAATGTATTTGTATATATATATATATATATGTATTCGCTAATTCGACATTGTCGCTCGACGAGGTTTACACACCCCGAAAAGTAGTGCGCGAAATACGCGCGTTTTGTATATATTTCGTACAATTATCGTTGTAGTAATAGCGGCCACTTCACGAGTACGGAATTTTACGGTAATATCGGGTACCTTTGATAGAGTATAGTGTTATATTGTAGTTGTGATGGTAATAATGGTAGTAGTAGTAGTCACAGTGGTTGTATTACTTGTAGGAGTTGTAGTAGTGGTTGTATTAGTTGTAGTAGTAGTAGTGTTGCTGGTAATAATAGTAGTAGTAGTAATAATAGTAGTGGTTGTAGAGTTATAGTAGTCGATCGTATATATAATGGCAGTACGGTTATAGGTTAAGAAAAATGAGCGACGTTGTACAGTAATAATTATTCGAAAAAAAAACGCCTTCGTTTTATGAACATTATTATTCATGGGTCTTCGTAACGATTTAATAATTTAGTAGAATGCATTATATCGCCATGTCCGTCGGGTATATTAATTGATTTATTGTTACGGGTTTATTTTTTCTTCGTATCGAATAAAACGTAAAAAGTTTAAACAAATGTTCGTTATCGTATCGAACGAATTCCGAATTGGGAATTTTTAAACGTAACTCGCGAACGTATACGGTTTTATGTAGAACGAAGGACGTATACTTTGGGAATTCGTATTCCTCGATTACTATTATCGGAAATTATAAACGTATAACGATTATTTAGCGTTCGAGTAGAATTCTGTATTGAAAGTGTACGTCTCGAAAATCCGCACGTGTGTGCATCGCCCCGATGAAATAATTCGTTAACGTTAAAAGTAAGAGGTGGAAATATTTATTTCCAAATAACGTACACAGAGAAAATCAAATAGTGAGAAATACGCGTAATATAATTATTATGGAATCCACGCACCGTTTACATTTTTATGAAAGCCAACTTTTTTGCATTACACACAAACGCGCGCGCGTTTTTGTATATTACGTTAAAATAATGACGTACGTACGAACGTACCGCGCTAAAACTCAATTGTCGCGTAAAATCAACGAGAGGGGTCTAAGAGGCGATTGATTACGCGCGGTGTTATAATTATTTCGTAATTGTACGAGCGCGAAAAAGAATTCGGTTTTCCTCGACTTTTTCAAACGTTTTTCGGATATGGAAAATCCGCTCGTTTTATATTCCGCTATTAACGAACGAACGAAAAACGCGTCGCGTATTGACGTCAATAACAAAGGCGAGGGGCGTATTTCACGGGCTTTTGAATAGAACGTGCGGGACGTTTTGGCCGGGCGAATTCTCGCCGACTGATTATTAATCGTCTTCATTATCGCTATTATTATGTCCGGGGAACCGCCGGCGACACGTTTGTAAGGAGCGGGTTTTCAACGTATTTTATTCGATAGCCTTCGGGCTATTTGAGAATATTATACGCGCGCGACGACGTCTTAATCGGCGCTCCAATAGGTTATGTCATTGGAAACGATAGAAATTGATTTCGTAAACACGTACGGCGAACGGGCGATACGGACGCGTTTACAAAACGTCATACACACACGCGTGCGACGTAGTAGTGTTCGTTTTACATCCGCGCGTGTCGTCGAGTGGCGCGAAAAACCACCGCGAGCCACGATTTTCCGACGTCCCGCGCTCACTCCCGACAGCATTGCCGCGATCGTATAAACCGCATTCCCGTTACGCGTGCGTCCCGAACGTTTACGAAATCGGTGAAAATCGCGCGTGAATTTCGCGATTCGAAAACCCTGCGCGCGGCGTGCGTTCGCGTTGTACGTACCGATCACGTCCATTAATATACACAGCGCCGTGACATTCAATCGCGGTTTCGCGTTCGGTTTAGAGAAACGTACTTAGAGAACGTCGCTGGTTATTGTGACGCCGAAACGAAAGTCGTCGGCCAAATGGCATTAATAGAAGAAAAAAAAGTCGACGTCCGGACTCGGAAACGCTTCGTTTCCACAGATTATACGCGTTGGAATATTATTACTGTTACGAACCCGGTTCCGTTATAAGTATAATTTATAGGTAAGACACGCGATACCGTATAATTGATAATGGCCGTCGTCTCCGCTCGAGTTTAAAACTTAAAAGCTCGCCTCCTTATAGTCTCGACCGTACACATATATATATATATATACACAATAATATATATTACGTAGAATCGCGCGAGCACCGGTCGACTTAATTTCGCGCCAGTGACGTTATCGGCGGTGCCCGTAGATTTTTAAATAGAGGCGGAGGGACCCGCCCGCGTATAAATTATCGCCGCGCATCCGGTTTTTCCCAGGGGAGACCGTTCGGAGGGGACGTCCGGCTTTATCGGTAGCTTTATGCAAATCGCGAGACAAGCCGCCCGCCGCCGCCGCACCCTTGCGGTTTTCGTATATATATATATATACATACATACACAATCAGTCTTCGTCACGGCCGCCGGGCGTCACGCCACCTCGGCGAGCACGAACAATCCGCCTCCGTCGCGTTGTTCCGTAATAATATAAACGGTACAATAGTAATAATAATATATATTTTAAGACGCGCTTTCGTATATACGTATTATTATTATTATTATTGCGATTTCGAGTCGACGGTGAAATTGTATTTCGATACGAAACTAACTAACGATAGCGTTACGCTTTCGTCGTGATAATATTTCGTCAATACGTACACCGGCCAATAATGGCGTAAAACCAAGCGGCGGACTTGGGTGAACGTACCCCGCGTACACGGTAAATCGTCGTACTCGGCGGCCGGGGATTTCGCGAGTCGTAAATACCGAAAATCGACGAAATCGCCGACTGCGCGAACCGAGGACGGGACGATTCGTCCGGACGGCGACGTTTTTCGGAATGTGTTTACCCACTTGGTCGTTCGGCAAACGTAGTCGCCGCCGCGTCGTTCCGCCGAAACATCCCGTTCGTCGATCGACGCACGCGTGTACCGTCAGTTGGTCGACGTGTCGCGTACAAAAAGTCGGTCGATCGGAGTACAGTGTCGGTGTAAAAAGGACAAAAAATTATATACGTTATCGGTATTACGACGCGTTACGTTTCCGATCGTATATTTCCGATATCGTATCTGGACACAGATACGCGAGCTCGGTTATATTTACGTAACGAAAATTGTCCGTCGAATACGACCGGCGGCGTGTACGCGCGTATAATATGTAGGCTGCCCCATCCGCCGCCGTCGTGAATCAATTTATCGGCGTCGACAAAAGCGGCCTCGGGGCTGTGTTTAGAAAGTATTTGCATATATACGTACGACGACGAAGACCGCGCAAACACAATATACTTAAACACACACACACACACACACGACGGACTGGCGCGCATTTATCACCGCGGGATGGGTGATCGGGACGCGTGAGGAGAAGAATGGGGCCGTGTATATGTATATACCTACCCGGGGATCCGCATAATCATTCGGAATGACACGCGGGGACGTAATAAGTGGCAGCGGCAGCGATGCAACCGGTGTGTGTACACGCGCGTTTGCACACACACACACACACACACACACACACACACACACACACACACATACGTGCGCCCGCGTTCTACGTACGTACGTGTGTACGGGCCGAGAGATTTATACGCCGGTGTTTATGACAGAGCGCGAGAGACTTATAATATATTAATTATTATTGTCGTCGTCTTCCGTACGTTATATTTATGCGAACCGCTGTACGTTACTGTATAGAGTTCCACCGCTATTCGTTTCCGCGATATACGCGCGGGCGCGCGGTGTGTATACATATATATATATGTATAAGTATTCGCAGACGCTAAAACGACGCTGTGAAGATTATGTAACGTGTATATATAAAGTTCCGAGATGAGCCGCGAAGTGATTCGTGTTATTCGAAATTTAAAAAAAAAGTCGCGTTTTCGCGCGAATATACAATATACAATACGTAATAGGCTCGGTAAGTCTCTTCGTTTCGTATGTATATATATGTAGATATTACGTACCTCAAATCTCTCTTCTTCGGCGGCATACCGTCGTGTCGTCTCGAACAAATTACGCGTGCGTGTATATTTATTTATTTGTGCTTAATAGTCGCGCGCACGAATATAAAATATATCGCCCGTGTAAACGAGTTTTTAATTTTTATGACATCGTAAACCTATTTCTTACGTACGATGACCGTGTGTTATGATGATAGTAATTATCTCGAAAGAGCAAAGGCATATTAGACCGTAAATACGAGTTTCACGCGGAAATAACAGCGCCCGTCGTCCGACCCTTTTCTCCTGCCATTCCAGTTTATACAATATATAACAAACACACGACAACAACAAAATACCACGCGTACCGTCAAAATGCCTACGTAATTATATCCGAATACTTTGGTTTTTTTTCCTCCGTCTTCGAAAATTAATAGTCTCGGACTGTTAAATTATACGTAGTTATAATACGCGGGCCTAATATAGGTACGAGTTTTAAATTTTAATAACAAATAACACACGCGCGTTTAAAGACTAACCGAAACGTTATAACGCGTGCGTGCGTATATACGAGCGTTGATGTAAACTCCGACGAAATTATTAAATTATATTTAACGATATCGTTTTTTATATTTAACGTTTTAAGAAGAAAAGGCGACGGGTACGTATTTAAATTTTAAAAACAATATTTCGGACGGTTTTAATTTTTGATAGTTCGAGTTCTCGTCCGTTTATGTACATATATATATATATAATGGTTGTTGTAGCTATCCCCTCGGATAATTTTTTTTATACCTCCCGCGTTCTTTCGACCATTATTAATTCAATTACTCATCTTTTTTACGCGTATATACTTACGTATATTTATATATGGTACCGCGGTGTAAGTATACAAAGACGGGTTTTCGTTTTTTTTTTTTATATTTATCGAAAGCGTAAAGCGAAGAAAAGACGCGCGTAGATGAAATACGACCGGGGAGGTTAATGAGCGCAGACGGGCACGAAACATTTTTATACGCTGGACGATGACAAAATGGCGACTTTTGTATACTTGTATACGTGTATATAGGACGTTTAACCGACAAACCGGAAATAACGACGCGACGGCCGTGTGACCATTCGCGTTAAAATATGACAACGTAATCGGCCCACGTGTAGAGAAACGCGCGTTTCCATTATTGTCGTTCGTGTTTGCGTCGCGCGCGCGTGGACGGAGAACCACGAAAACTCCACGATTTCCGGAATTTAACGTAAACGACGTATAACGTCGATAGCGTAGTACAGCCCGGCACGGTGTATATAAATAACTCGAAAATCGTCGTCGGTGAAATAATTAAAATGTAGGACAAGCGCCAACGTATGTACGCGTCCTTAATTTACCACGTGTTAGTTACAAAAAGCCCGGCGATAACGAAACAAATTAAATAAATTCGTGACAATTTGTAGAGTCCGCCGGTTCGGCTTTAATTAAACCATATTTTCTTTGGATAAAACTCGTTAATTTCCACTCGTGCCAAACGCACCTATATACGAATTCTATATATAGTATTTTAACGTCTTGATTTTGGTATATATATAAATATTTTGTACGAATGGTTCTCCCACGTTTGGCTTTTTTACGCGCATACGCGCACACGTACACGCGCACGCTCTGTCTTTGACGAAAACAACGCGGAGAACCACGAAAATATTTATTGTAAATACATCAACGGCGGTTGTCGAAAGACTTTTCGCTATTAAAATACTGTTCGGAACGCGAACTCGTTCTTCAAAACTCGCGCTCGTATACTATACCGTAGTGCAAATGTTGTGTCACGAAAGACTTACTACCGCCTGCAGGGGCAGAGCAGTCGAACACGTTTCCGTCATATCGATGTACATATATATATATATATTAGTTTCGCGATGGCGCGACGAGTAGTACTCGTAGTTTAAAAAAAAAAATAATAATAATACGACCGGTCTGTAAAAACGGATGAAAGCTTATATATGAACAACAATAACGACGTAAGGTTTTTTTCTATATACGGATACACGCGCGTGTGTGTGTGTGTGTGCGTGTATCGCACAGACAACGGAATTTGTTAGCGTATATAATAGCAATAAAAAGAAAGGGGGAAAAAAATGGGAAAACGAAAAGCCGACGTCGTGTGAATTATGGTTAGTTTGTCGGGGAGGAATAAGAGGAGGAGGCGGCGACGGCGAATTTTTACAACCCGATATAAATTCCCGAAATGTACGACGGTCGTGCGTGTGTATGTGTTATAGTCGGGTGCGCGCATAATAAATCTAACGAGAAAAATAAACATAACGCGCGCGTTATACACGTCGAATTTGGAAAAAGACGCGAAAGTTATTTTATTATTATTATTCGCGCGCGTGGCTCGTACGTACGGCGGAGTGCGTTCGTATAATATTCGCGAGGTTCGTGTAACGGTACGCGGCGGCGTTGTTTTCGCTCCGCGCGCTCGCTTCTTTTCCCGAAAGAATGCGACCGGGCGACGACGGGCCGATGAATGGGAACGAGAATATTATTTGCATACAAAGATGCCATAAACCATCGCGGCGGCGGAACAGAAACGAAAAAATAACGATAGTAAAAAGTAAAGAAGAAAACGGACGCGGGACGGCGGCATCGGCGGGGTAGTAGCCGCGAGCCGTTTACGCGCGCGCGTAATTTTTTACACGTCGTGTTCGTACGCGCGCGCGCATTTTTTTACGGCCGTTTTATCGCGCGCCGAATTCCGTCCGGGGGAGGGGGGAAGCTGGTTCGCGGACGGCCGACATATTTTTTATCGGTGTCCCGTATCGAAAAACGAGCGCCGAAATTCTCGAACACAACGGCTCAATAGTTGGCCCGCTGCTAACCAACCGGCCCGACGAAATGCGTTCTCCGACGCGTACGCTTTACCGTTTACCGTCTCCGTTGTTCGTCCGCGTCATTGTGTTCGCGGGATCGGTCGTGGCGGCGAACATATATAAATAGTTACGGGGGCTTATAACGCGTATCCGAAATATGTACGAAGACGGAAACTTTAGTCACTTTTGACACGCATAATTACGACGCGCGCGCCCGAGCGCTCGCTCGTCGCGCCGCCAACACGTACGCGCTCTCGAGCACATCTCTCTCGTTCCACACCCCCCCCCCACACAGCCGCCCCTTAACCGAACCGACGTACACGAACTTACGGACGAAATTATTTCGGAATTAACGTATTAAATTAAAAAGTTCGCCGCTTACGTACGAGCGAACGACGGCGGCGCGTGCACATCGTCGTGGCGGTTAAACGCCCGCGTACGCGCGCAAACTTTACGGCCTAATTATGTAACAACGAAAATCGAACGTGCACGTTCACGTCCCGGTCCTCCGGGCGTTCGAACCGTTATCGTATAACAACAGCAAAGGCTCGTTTGTTGTTGGCGCAAACGCGGAGCCTAATCACGCGCGTCCAATTCCGAGGGGTTTTTCAACGGATTTTCAACGTTCGAAATAAAACGCGTACGAACGGCAATTAACCGAGATAAAACGCCGGAACGAAAACCGTAAATTGAATCGTCGCCCGTATATCGGCCGTGTTTACATATATACGTGTCCCCCCCCCCGTCCGATATATATATAGTCGGCGCTTTGTGCGCCATTGTTATTCAAACACGATTCGCGTTTAATTATCGGACGATTTCGAGAAACTAATCCGGGGACGTTTACGAACACCGGCGTCCGGTTTAACATCCAATTTATACGTTACGCGTAAAATATACGAATCGGGCGAAATCGGATATATCGACGAATAACAATAGACGATATTGATTTTTAAACGTTACCGCCGTCGAATTCTTTCGCCGACGTTCGCACCACCACTCGGCTGGCCCCGTCTGTTTATACCCGGGTACGTACTTCGGTACGATCTGTAACCTACGACATTTACGTGTGTCACGGCCGCGTCCAAGCCATTTCGTCCAACTCTCGAATTCATATTACGCCCGTCGAATACTATACTGTTTGCGAAACGTACAAATCCGACGGAATCCGATATATATATATATATATATATATATATAATTTATTCGTCTTAATTTCGAAAATAAAAAAAAAAACGTACGATTGCCTATGGAAACGTCATCCACTATATCCGTAACGTAATAGCGTGCGCACCGTTCGTCGTTGTAATCGTATATCGAAAAACGATACATATTTCGTTTCGATTTTTCGTCGAACATAATTCGCAACGTATTATATAATAACGAACGATATAAACCTATAATCACCGACGGAACGATCGCGTTAAGAGCCGGAACTAGTTATTCGTTCACGCGACGGTAGCGAGCGCGCTCGAACCGTGCGATTCATCGGCCGTCGGAGAAGGCGTCCCTACTATATAATACGTCAGCGAATATTCGTAGCGTCCACAAACGGTCCGCGCCATTCGTTCAATTCGCGGGCGTTCAAATCGTTTCACCGAGTAAATAATGAACAGCCAGAGTTGTGGAACACGCGAAAAACGCGATCGTACCAAACGACGACGATTTCGGCGGCACCGCGTCCGTACGTTCACGTACCGGCGTCAATTTTCTTTCGGAACACACGATATTATTCGTTAACGATCCGTCGTTCGGCTTGGCGCACGACGAATTTCCCTCCCCTCCCCCGTGCGTGTAGTCCGCGAACACGGCCTTCGACATCGTATATTTCCTACGCGCAACGTGCACATACTCTCGTTACTCCTGTACACGCGGTGGTTTACACCGCGTAGTATACGTCTGCACGGTATATGGTTACCGGTCAACCGCAATGACCACGTTAAGCCGGATCCGTTCGAAAGTATCTATCGTGTACGATTTTTTTTTTATTATCGTTTTTTTTTCGGACGAAAACACTACTTACGTATATATGTATATTATATAGGTATAGCGGACGTGATTTTGGTTTCGACACCGTGTGATAGGTATGTGTTTACCGTCGGATTTTGGTTTTCGGCGCACTTCGAGTATTGAACGAACGAACCGAGACGATAAATCATTATCATTTCATAACGTGTAAATAAATCATCGTACCTACACGCGTCGAGAAGTATCGCGTTCTCGTGTTTCACCGCGTGAACCACGCGTTTGTTTTTGTCCACGGTTAACGTTTATATTTTATCTTCGAATCTCTCGGTTACTCGAAAACGAACTCGTACGGTAATTTATTAAACGTTTTAGTAGCTTAAGAACATCCGTACGGTTCATATATTCCATCCACACCCTCGTCCGGTGAACGGCGGCGAACGCATTCCGCCGTTCTCGTGTTTCGTACGTTACTACGTATATACTACACACGTGGTTGCTCGTCGTGATTATTGCCCGTACGGACGAGAACGTAAGTACACGCGTGGTCAGTTGACGGAAAAATTAAAGCCGATCGGAGAAAACGTACGTTTTTTGTTTTTTCTTTATTTTTAGCTCTCGTTGTTGTCGCGTTTTTGCCGCGAACCGAAATCTAAAACTAAATTAACGTCGCGCTCGGGTTCGGTTAATCGACCCGAGGTATGTTCAAAGCGGTAGATAATTGCGTTATTTTATAATTTTGATACGAAAACCCGCGCGAATGCCGCCGGTTACTTTCCGAAGATTTTTATTTCCATTTCCTTATACATGTACACACACGCACACGATTGTTTACTTTTGAGAATAGAGAGCAAAGATGTATATATATATATACAGAGAAAAGGAACGGGACGTGTGTTGTGCGGGTTGGAAAAAAGAAGAGCGAGGGACAAAAATATGCGGAACAGCTGACGGTTTGGCGAACGCGGCGCGCGTGTATGTATATAGGAAAGGACATCGGGCGACGGTTATTACGCGACGGGTGCAGTAGGCCGCCGGAGGGTAGAAGATACCCTAAAAACGGTCAAGTCTGGACGGCGGAATCGTTTTGCATAAACGGCGTAACACGCGGGACCCGATCGTATTCACGAAAACAATACGGCGGGGACGTCGCCCCGGCGCCGCACGTGCTATATCGGTACGAATTTTCGTAATATTCTATCGGCTCGGGTCCCGATCGTGGCGGCGGGCAATTCTCCGTATACGTTTACGAATCGGTCTCCTCGTCGTGTTGTTTTCCATTCGTGACGATTTTCCCAAAATACCTCCGCCACCGCGGTCCCTCGTATCGCGCGTAAATGTCGTTTATACCCGTCCGTGTCGGGTTCTCTCCGATCCCGACGGTTTTCTCGACACCAATTACCGTAACCCGGGTAAATAACGACATTTAGCTCGATACCTCTCGTCGAACGTTTTACACTTTTCGCGGTAATCGTATTACTTTTATAAAATTTTTACGAGTATATATATATATATATACGGTGGCTATAATAATAGCGTTACTCGGGCGTGTTCTCGGGTCGAGGGAAAATCGATAGCGAGACGCGAAAACGTAATTAAACGTTCGAGACTCGCGGAACGTCTTATCGTTCGTTAATATTATCGTCCCGAGCGTCAAAGGCAAAGGAACGTTCGCGTTCGCCGTGTATTCGCGCGATAAAACGTTCACGCACAACGGTACCCGGCCCGTCGTCTCGGCAGTGTCGTCCAGCCGCCGTCGTCGTCGACGTTTCGTTTTCAGATAAATTAGGAACGGAACGGACGCCGAAACGGGCTCGCCGGGCGTGAAATATATTTACGGCGCGTATTTCCTCGGGTTTCGTTTTGGAAATCGACGCGCGCGCGAACACGATTTCGTTCTATATTCGATTACGTAATCCCGAAAGAAAGAAGAAAAAAAAACCGCCGCGCGTTTCTATATTATTTCGTAACGCAGACGCGCGCTTACGAAAAAATCTACAATAATATTAACAATCTCTGTTCGTATTTACGGCGTATTAATTTCAGAATACCGTATTATTATGTAGAAATTCGATATCGTCATAATACACATAATACATTATTATAATAATAATTCGTACTCGCGGCGAGCAGAGGCGACAATTTTTATCGAATTATCCCACTCGCCGGTACGCCCGAGCGTATAACGCGCACCTACCTTGTAGAAAGTAATTTTTGACCCCCGGGGACGTCGGGAAATTACGTGGTCGTCGTCGTCGTCGTATACCGTCGCCGTTTCAAGGAACAGTGGTCGTCGCCGCACTTTCACGCCAGTAAACTACCAACGCTCGTAATGTTACGGTCGTTTATCATTTACGCAACATATGAGCAAGGGTTGAAAAACTTTTTTTGTTTACCGCGATGTCCGATTGTTCCGGTTTAATGGTCCAAAAAGTTCCGTTTCCCCACCACCCCCCCCCAAAAAAAAACCCCCGTTATTTACGAACGCGTAATAGCATTGACTAGCGTAGACCGATCTCGTGTATACAAATTGCGCGATTTGTCGAGCGCGCCCGACGAGGGCGTCCATTTGGCCGGCGTTTTTTCGTTCACGATTTACGACGTCGTTACTTATACACCGACGCGGCGACTGGACGTATATTCCATATTTTCGGAATCGAAACGTACGGATTTAATATCCCGGCGTTCCTACAGCACGTCGATGGGCGTCGCGACGGACAAAAATACGTGTCCCCGAAACGCGGAAATCGATTTGCTTCGTTCGGTAATAATAATAATAGAATTCGGGACTACAACGATTTTTAGGACATTCGTGTCGTTAGAACGTCGTGTACGATTCGCAATAAAACGTTCGGGCCCGAATCGTTTTGAATTCGAAACGTATTTAACGTTAAGCGACGGGAGGCGGCGTACGTAGGATAGTTAACGAGCGAACAAAGAACGAGACGGTATGATTGACCGCGTTGTCCCACAATCGGACGAATTGTTTTTCGGGACGTTCATCCGCGACGATGTCTGCTGTCACCGGGGCGCGGAGGAAATCTTCGATTTCGGTTTGGGAAATTCGACGCGGGCGAAAATAATCGGGCAAGGAGGGCGCGGTTTTTATAGCGGTCCGCGGTGGCGGCGGTCAAGTTAATATTTATCCTACGCGTGTATACATTCGACACCTGTCGAACGAGGCGTGTGTGTGTGTGTATATGATCGTATGATCGATGGCGCCGTGATTGATTGACGCCATTTAATGCGCGCCGTCGCCGCCACCCTCTCGCGACTTTTTCGCCTCCGACGAAACGCGTTATTGCCACGACCAATTATATTACGCGTCGTCTATCAACACACACACACACGTACGTACGCGCTGCCGCCGCCGCTGTTTCGTGCGCTGCCTGTTAACTCTGACGGGCGGTTGTTATATTGTTGTACGCGGGGCTGATGACGAGGGCGAAAAACTGACATTCACAAACGACCTTTTGTCTTCCGTATTGCGACGATATCTTTTGTTTCGCCGCGCGAAAATCACTCGATAGTCGCGTCGTTCCTTCAACCTATCTAACCTGCTTTTAAAACTATACGTGTATGTATATATATCGCGCGTACGTAAAGCGTTAAAATCTGTTCCGCTGTGTGTGTATGTGTATCCGCTTTTGTTCGTCGCTAAAGTTTGTTCGACGTATTACGCGTTTAAATTATCTCAAAATAATCCTTTAATTCGATCGCGTATATAAAATATATTACACGCGTATATAAATATATAAATATACTTAACGCGAAACTTCGTTAATCCGGAAAAGCTTTTCTCTTTAAACTATTACGCTCTTCGGTTTCGCGTGAAACGTTCTTTTCAACTATATAAATATTAATCGTCGAGTTTTTTTTAAGGAACGAACGCCGCCGTACACGAAATTGATATTGATCAAACCTTTCGGCTTAATGCGTATTTCGCGTACGCGTACACACATATATATATATCGCGCTTAATCGTGTCGCTTGGCAGTTATATAATTGCGCGAAACGTAATATTCGCGTACATTTTGTCGCGTTTCGCCGTCGGAATAGTAAATTATATACGCGCGCGCGTGTGTGTTTATAAAAAAACAAAAACACGGTACCTATGGCGCGCGTTACTTACTATTTTTCGTTTGGAAAGTAACGTTTCTCGAAACCTAGGGCGTAATTCAAATAGCGCGCTAATTGAGTCTCCGAACGAAAACAAATAACAAAACGTCCGTACGTTTTAGAACCCTACCCGTTTCTATCCGAGGGACGTTTCGTTATTATTGTCGCGCGTGTAGAAACGACCGGATTTCGGCGAATAAAATTCGTACTACGAAGATTGGAAATCAAAATAGAAAGAAAATCAGCCGTGACCTTAACCTATACCGCCCGACGGCCATTAGCGATTATTTCCCGTAGATGATGGCCCTACGTGCGCGTACATATTATAAATTATATATATAGCTCGTTCAATAATATATATGTATAGTCGAGTTTTCCATTTTGTCATCGTGTTATGATCGCGCGTCTACGTATATATATAAAATATTTTAATACGTCGATTTCGTATCGAAACGACGGGTTTTTGAATAATTCGAGACGGTTTACTGTTCGCGCGTCGGAGGTTTCGAGTGGAAACTTACAGTTGAGTACTGTACGCGCGTGTATATATATATATTATATAGCTAGCGAATACAGATAAGGTACGAGTATATATATTAGCGGAGGGTTGAACGGCGTAATATAAGCGCAATGCAGTATAATGGTTGCTCGGACGGGCCAAAACGCATTTGCCAGTCCCGCGTGGTGCGCGTTATTGTTGTAAATATACACTCGGCTCGCGAGTTTCGAGAAAATCGCCAAAGGGCGAACGAAAATAATGCACGTAAATAAATTGTCGACGGTGACGGAGAGGGAAAACCAACGGCCCGAGGCCAAAAAGAAAAAACGAACTTTGGAAAAATACACACGCGGGCGCGCACCACACATACGGCACGTAAGTTCCATTGTTCAATCTTGTGTTTCGCCCGGGGGCCGCCTGCCTCCTATCCACCACCCAACAGTTGACGGCGGCGCGATTCGATTTATCAGCCGGAAGAGCGACCGTTGTCAAACGCGAAAGAAAAATTTGTTTCGCAAATAAAATACACTCGGGGATTTTCGTTCGTATTACGCGCGTGTTTCCACCCCGTACGTTTCCCGTAATCTGCCGTAAAGAGCAGAACCGAAAACACAACAACCAACACGAACGCGACCCAAATCGCATCGATCCGCGTTCGTGTACACCACGGCCACCACCGCCGCCGCCGCCGCCGCCGCACGTACGTTCGTCGCGTAAACAAACGAAATAATGTATCGTTATTGTTGTTCGGTTAGGTGTGAAAACGTTTATTGACGCCATTTACCGACTGGTCCGGTAACGAGCCGACGTTTTGAACGATATAAGAACGAAATGCGCACAGTAGCGCTCATTAGTACGTAAAAACTCGTTAAGAAAACACGAAACGTACAAATATTTGTAATATATATAAAGGTATAGGTGGTCCAATAGCCGTGGTGGATACAAAAACGGAAGAGAAAACACGTGTTTGCAAGTGGCGCGCGATAAAATCTAACGCAGACTTTATAATACGCTGAATACGTATATGCGCGCGTAAATCATATAAACAGTGCGCGTGCGTATTTAGATACGAATCGAATATTCGTGCGCGTATCGCGCATCGCGGGTTTTTTTTTTATCATTACGGTCCGCCGACGGTTTATCGTAATTTTTTTAAATAATCTTTTTTTTTACCGCGGGTGTCCTCCCCAGTGTAAACACCGGACGGACCCCGATGATCGTCCAGACGCGTTGGAAAACACGCGCGCGCACGCGCGATAGACAAAACCAAATACGACGACGAATGTACGAAATGTTTTCGATATATTTCCCCGACGTGTCGCGTCTGTTCGGTAATAGAATATTCGATCCCGGCGACGCGTACATTAAAGTTAGTCTTTCCTTGACGACAACATTATAAGTAATCCGGGCCTTTGTTACGCGAAATTCGAATACGTAATATATATGAACTCTCCCTCCCATTCACCCGAAAAAATAAACGAATACGTTCCTAAGCCGAGCGATAAGAATTCGACACAATCGAACCGTCCGAATTCGCCTCCGTCGCGCTTGTATGCGCGCGTAATCACTTCGCGAACGGACAACGAGCCATCGCCGCCGATGTTTAAATATCGCGGGCGGTACAGCCGGCTCGTCGGGACCGAGATCCGCGCCGAACCGCGTAATTAATACCAACTCGATCGTCGTCCGCTGTACGCGACGGGCACGCGTTAATTTATCGTTTTTTACGCGCGCGCGTGTTATTGTTATATTTCGTTTTAACTGGAAGTTTACTCGTACACGCTGTAAGCACCTGTATGTACCATTATACTAATAGGCTGCTGCGTAGTAGCAGTAGTTAGTAGTACGACTCCTGGGTTAAATGAAAAACGAAAATTAAAACGCGGGAGCCCCCGTCGGTGGTACGTACGTGTATCGTATTTGGTCGATCCGGTTGACTGATGGCGGCCCCCACCGCGTTCGACACCGGACAATTAATAACTCCGTGCCCTGGCTTCTACGGCGTATTCGTCGGTTTATTTTTTTTTTTGTTTTGTTTTACATAAATCACGTTCCGTTCCCAGAAAACAAAACGGTGCGCGCGCGTTCGCGTTTAATTACGCGTTCGGCCAGTATAACGAACGACCAAGTCAGAAATCGGTTTTTTACTCCGAACCGTTTGAGATTTTCCGAAGAAAAACATTAAGTAGTCGATTACTATTTAAATTTCTTCGTCGTAAACGCGCCTTACAGAAAAGTCGTATAATATATATATGTGTGCGTGTAGAGAGAAACGGAGAGTAATTGGTTCTTCGTCGAATGGTTCGTATATTACCTAATTTCGTGGTCTAAAACTTGAACGGCACGTTAAATTATAAAGAACGGCGTATAGACCGAATCATATATATGTATATGGTTATTCTCGTTACGTATACACTATAATATAGCGAAACGGACTACCAATGTCCGTTAACCCCGCGGTATATACCTATATCGGTAACCCGTATAAATGATCGAGTTCCACGTTTCAGAGAAATCGCTTCGATTCTGCGCGACAATAATAAATTACGCCGCGGAGTTATTGAACGCTACCATTCAACGATCAGCGACGTCGGTCGCAGAGGGACGCTACAGCGGACAAGTTTAAAAATTCGTCGATTCCGCTTTTTTGTCGTCGCGGCGTAAAATCGCGTCGGACTCGCGACGTTTCACGCGTATCTCGATCGCGGACGACACGCGGCAATTAGGCTCTCCTGTATTGGCGGACACGTTTCCACAAATACGCGCGAATTATACGAATATCATTATTACGCCATCGTTACAGACGCGCGCCACGCTGTCATTCGGACGTACCGTGTCGGTCGGTTCGTTTTTCGTTTACCGCGCGTGTGTCGTCCTCGTCTCGTCCCAGTCGACGTACGGTCATCAATTCGTTTACACTTTGCAAAACGACGCGGATCCGCCTCCGGTTTTTTTTTTTTTTTATTTATTCGTTTTTTAGAAACGATCGGCAGTAAGCGCCGTTTAACAATCGCTTTATATATTCCTCCGAAAGTATAAGCGACGCCTTTGATTGTGGTAGCGCTATGTATACGATACAGCGTATATACGCGTTTCTATATTGCGGGAATCGTTATATAAACGAAGGGTGCAGCGAAGCGAACGAACGAATCGAAAAAGGAGTCGGGCGGCGGCGGTCGTCGCGGACATGTCCTGCGACAATTGTATTCGACGATGCGTGCGCTGAATTCCCATAACGTCGGGGCGAGGATCAAAGTAAATATTGAGATTTACTAATGATATCGACGGCGCGCGAGTGAGAGAAATCCCCCCCGTATATAAGAATGATTCGCGAATAGCGTGGCCACGGACGTATAACGCGCCCGAAGGGTATTATAATATATATATATATATATATATATATATAAAATAAAAGGAAAACCGACGTAGCGCTTAGTAGATTAATAAAAGGAAGTTGAAAAGAATCGCGTATACGTTATATAAACTGGAAAAATCGACATAAATATAAATCGAAACGATTTATTTATAAAGAGCCGCGTAGTGTGTGGTGCGCATTGTGCGTGTAGACGATATTTCGGACGGGCGTATATACGTATATATATATATATATATATATGAAATAAACGAAGAAGAAAGTCGTCTGACGGAAATGAGTTGAAAAAGAATTCGGGATAGAATTCGTGGATCGGACGTGTACGACGTATAATACATATAGTTGTACATTTTACGGTGGCGCGCGAGTATATATATAACTCATTTGTAAAGCGATTGTCGAAACAAAACGATTTTATGAATGGAAAGAAAATAATGAAATAGTATATACACATACGTATATACGGTTTTTGGAATTGTGCGTGTGTTGCTTATGTACGTGAGCGACGTTTTTCCGGCACAAAAAAGTTCGAAACGAAACACGATTTTCGATTAACGTTTATACGTTGTCGTTACTAGTGATTTCTGTCCGTTCGAAAACTACATTTACGCTCCTTCGAGACTTCGTAACGTGTATATATATATATGACCTATCCACGATGGAAGGGTATTTAACATCATACAAAGAGTAAGAGAGAGAAACGAGAGGGAAAGGGATACACCGATAATACCGTAGTGTTTTCGCCCTCTTCTCGCGTGTATGTTTGTATGTATATATATATATGTAGCCGTCTTGTCGTTGATTGATCTACAGCAACAACGGTGGTGGTGGCGGCTGTGGCGGTTAGGGATGATGGCAACCGATTAAACTCGCTAGTGGAAATTTGTCTTGTAAAACCGACTTTCCGTTTAATTGACACCTGGCGAGAATTTATGTATATATCGTACTACGGGTTAATCTCTCCGAGGTTATTAATTCCGTCCCGTTGCGAAACGTTGTATCGAGTTACGTGTTTGGCGATTACGCGTCGGCAACATCGGCGGTCGCTATCGATTGGCCCCCGTCCGTTTCGAAAATAACGCGTCCGCTATATATTCCCTACGTCTCCGGGGATTTTTGACGAAAACGCGTCCGCCGGTGATGATTTTACGAAGAACCGTTTCCCCACCGGCGGCGGTCCGTGCGTGCCCGGACGTTCGGACGAAACAATATCGAGGCCGCGGCTGCCTGCGGTCACTATTCTCCATTTAGACGTTTAGCGTTGCCATCGGGCAATGTACGCGAATTATATATAGCGTGTCGCGTTCGCCGCGTATGTATTTCTGTTATATATATATATATAACAGAGTTATATTAGTATAACGAGTTCGGGCCGAAGACTATTTTATTGTCGCGTCGTTAAACGTTTTTCGTTTTAGTGGCCACGTCAGTATTATAGTGCCGCGCCAAAACGGGAAAAGAGTCTCTCGCCGTCCCTGTTCTCGTGGTCGTCGTAATTATCGGACGAACCGTTTTCGTATTTAAGGCTCGTTTCGACTCCCTGAGGGGACGGCTGGCGCTACTCCTGTTGGTGTCGACACGCGCGTCCAAACGGACGTCGCGTAACGGTAATATAAAAACGATACGGTCGAGTCGCGGGCAACGTCGATGTTCGCGGATTCGTCAACGGACGCGCGCGTGTTCGTTGGCGACCATTGTGGGGAGACGAGAGGGAGGCCGCGGTATACAGGGAGACGCGCACTTCGAATTACTCGCGCTCCCGGAATTCCGTGGTCGCACACGCGGTCTTTCTGTATACAGGACGATCGTATACATATATATATATATGTAATTATAAACGGCTCGTGTATACACACACATATATATATGTATACACCGAAGGTGATCGTCGTCGTCGTTCGTGCGACGTTTACGGCCAATTTCGTGATTCACGACCTCGGCCACCGAACAGCAACCGACGACGAAGACGACGAATTCACGGTGATCGACGCGACATCTTAATCGCGTAATTGCCTATTAACGGTCTCCGTCTCTCTCTCGTTCCGGCACACGTTCCCGGCGCGTTGAAATAAAATGCGTCCGTCTTTTAAAAGCCCCTCCGCCGTATACGAGCGTTCATTTCCCACCGACGATTTCCTTTCCATACGCGCGCGCTGGCGCACATACACACGTACTCGCTCGCGAGTATAATACGAACGCGGTATTTTTAATGGATCATGGGAGCTCGTGTATGACATAACGATAATTGATCACACACACACACACACACACACGCACGCGCGGGCGCACGTTGCAGTTCGTTCCAGAAATTGATTAACCGGTCTCTCCGGTCTCCACTCTCTCTCGCTCCCTTGTTTTCCCGCGTTCTATACGTGTGTGCCCGCGCGCGCCTATATATATATTATATTATTATTATTATTATTATTATTATATTCTTCTCGGGGGCTTTGTCCGGTGGCCCGCGCCAGAGATATAGCCCCGTCGTCTGTATTTGTTCTGTTCGTGTGATGATGGTGTGTACAGCTCCCGCTGCCGCGGCTACGACCCAGACAAACCGGTTTCGTTCTCGGCGAGCAGCGCTCTTTATATTATATACGGTCGCCGCTTCGGATTCCTCGGATTCACCGTCGTCGTCGTCGTCGTCGCCGTCCTCGTCGTCTACGTAACCACTGCTGCTGCTACGGCAGCGTTGGTGGTGTGACGAGACTGCCGCGTGTATATTACGTATATTACGCGCTTCGTTGGCCAATTTACGCTTTTGTTTTATTCTCTCTTCCGAAAAAGATAGCGCGAATCGCTCCGCGCGATCGTCTGTCGTCGTCGAATATTTTTCTTTTTATTCCGCTTCGTTCATTTTCGATTTTAATTATCGAGAATATACACTACGCGCGCGCCAATCGTCTGCGTGCGCGCGCCGACCCAGAGTTATCTGTCTATCGGCGTATGCATAAAATATCGGCGTCCGAGTCGTAGGCGTATTGTTATGTACGTGTGTGTTCGATAGTTAGAACTTCTACCGAGAATTATATTATTATGTTCGCTAGACTCACACAGAGAGACGCCGATGCACACCGGACACAGTGCGTGTCCGTATTATACACGCGGGTACGCGATTTCTGGTATTCGTTTTTCGAATCTAATTCGGATGGCGACTCGCGCGCGGCGATACTCTCCTATAACACGGTCGCGTTAGAAACCGCTACCGCGGTCCGGGCACCGATCGACTTTTAAAATTCGCGCGCGTCGCTCGTAATTCCGACGCTTGTTCAAAGGTCGGTTTTTTTTTTTTTGGTCGCCTTACGTTCACGTCGTAATAACCGTCGTACGATTCTACCGTTCGCCTATAACCGGAATACGAAACGTTACCCTTCGAATATGTACAACGATTACGTACGTATATCGCGCCGTTCCGTGGTCGCGATTGTTCCGCGCGAAACGTTTCGAATTCGAACGTTTTCCACACCTCGTTGACGCAAAATAACGCACGTGCACGGTCGTTCCGCGTTTCCCGAAGCATTCACAAACAGAATTTCTCGCTATCGTTTGGCGAGTGGCCGACGAAAATTATTCCGGAATAATCGTGTTTATCCAAATCGCGCGACTTATTTATAATCGTCCCGGCCGATCGGTTTAGCGCGTGGGCGCGTAAAACCGTGTAAACGACGTCGTTCTTTTTTTACGACTATTCCCTCGTTTCAAAACGATAACGAATTTATACGTTTTTTTACGCAGACGTAAACGACGCGAAGAAATTAATCGTGTTGTGTACTTACAATAGAACCCACACGTCGCGCGCATATATATATATATCCCCGTCAAGGCCGTGTCGGAATACTTAAAAAACAAAATTTTACTCGTATCATAATTTTATATATATATGTGTGTACGCGTAGTATAATATGTCATACGTCTATATTTTGGCATCCAATTTCGTGTTGAAAAACTTCGAAATACTACGGAAATTTAATTAGACGCATAAAGGTATATACGGAGGGAGTACTACGGTCGACGCGTATTCCTAATGTATACACGTACATATATTTGTCGGAAATATTTTATCTACGGTTTTTTCACGGACTACAAATTACTAATTGTCGTGGGAACGAATTTTATTGATATAACGCTATTCGCGGAACGATCTTTAAATATATCGCGAATATTTTATTCGTTCGTGGGCAATTACTATTCGGTCGGTGTTCAAACAGAAAAATCTTTCGTCCGACACGAAAATTGAGTAAAATAGAGATTTTCGTTTAATTAAAGATTATCCCGTGTTAACGTATCGCGGTCCATTTGGACGTTAGGAACGTACAACGATCGCGTAATAAACGTCTTTTTTAGTTTCGCGTCGTATTATTATAATATATTAGCAATTTCGTACCGGAACGTATTATTATTATATAGCGTAGAACGTTAGTTTCCTTTTTTACTTACGAGAGGTTCGGTTTACTTCGAAGCTAACGATTTACGTCGAACGAAATTCATAGATGTTTATCCCGGCGTCCAAGTTCGGACGTCTAACGCGTTTTTCGAGATTCGGGGTTTTACGATATTTTTTATTTACGAATTTACTATAACATTCGGTATTACGGATCGTATACAATTTCGCGTATGTATACACTATTTGTAATGTCCGCGCGAAATTGACATTTGAATAAAACGACGACGATAACCATAAACGTTAGTAAATACCGCTTTATCGTAATCATTGTTTTCCCGACCGGCAAATTGCGAAACAATTTATATCGCTCAAAGTCGGAATAATTATGCTTAAGAACTTAACGTTAACCATTACGTTTACGCGATTTCAGGTCCCGCGACTCGGGCGCGTTTATCGCGTTAACGTCGCGGAAACAATTTTTCGACGAGTATATAAACAGTGTATGTGTGTGTGTGTGTGTGTGTGTGTGTGTGTTAGACGGTATAAACTGCGAAGGGAGAGACGAGATTTATTTTTTTCGAATCCCGAACGCGCGTGGCGGCAGCGCACCCTTTAAAAAACGTTACGTCCGAATCGATTTTGACGCGCATCGCTGCTACTGTGCTGCAACGGCAGCAGCCGCCGTCAATCGACGGAGAACTGCGCAACACAAAAGAGTCGCGTCCTACACCTTCTGTATATATATATATATATAACCACCGTCGATGTACGGTCCCTACACGTAAAATAATAATAATAATAATAATAATAACGTAAAAATCATACAAAACCACCATCGCCACAACGAAACAAAAAAAGAAAAAGAAAAGCAAATCGCCAGAACGACGAAATCCCATCAAAACCCCGCGCGCGTAATGGTATTTTCAAACGGAGCGTTAATAACGCGGTATAGGATATTGTATTATTATTATACAATCGATGGAAACATATTTTTCGCCTGGTCGCGTTCGTTTCATATATAAAACATCTGATCAACGTGAGTGTACACACACACACACACTGTGTAGGTACTCGTTAAGCGATCGACATATGGGAGCGTGTACTTATATATCGAAAGAGATAACACTCGAAAACCTACGGTATTACCGAAATCGTGACGGATAATAATTGTTTTTACCGTGTAGGGACGACGGGAGGAATTCGCGTTTAACCGTATTTTAACCTATTTTTTTTATGGTACCGAAAACGAGGAGTTCGGTATCGGCTTCGTACCCACCACCATACCGATCAGTATCGAGTTTGGACGACGAGTGTTTTTTTTTTTTTTATTGGAAACGCGCACCCGTTGCGCCGTTTTGCGCGCGCGCGTTTTTACGTCGGGACAAACCGACGAATATTAGCGAAGAATATACGGAAACGTGGCGGCCGTTTTTTTTTTTTTATTCGCGATTCCCGCGTTTACGCACGACGTGATATTTCCATACGTACGTACAACCAGATAACAACGAACGTTGTAATCAACGCGCGACAGACAGTAACGATACCCGTCCAATAAAATGACGGCGGCGAAACGCCAACAACTTTTAGTAAACTATAAATTATGGAGATCCGGGAATATCGACGCCGTTTCGAGAGATAGATAGATGCATACGTATATGCGCGGAAAAGCGTTTATTCGGAATTCGACGGGTTGTTTGTCTTTTGGAAACGACAAATACGCGTTTCGGCTCATTTATTGTTACCGTACGTGAAAAATAAAAATACGTTCGGAAAAAGTTAGCGTCGCGTTCGCGCGACGGAAAATAATAATCGTTAATTACGCACCGACCGCGTATACGACGCAGACGACGGGGCCTATGTGCGCGCGCGCGCACGAAGATTGTCGTCTACCGATAAAAAAATAAAAAACCGTACTCGCGGCGTGTACGCGAGCGCGTGTAAAAAAAAAAACCGAAGCATTTGTCAAGTACCTCTATATACTCCGGTGAACTTGGTTGACCCTACACAGGTTCGCCGCCGTATACGAACTCGCTCTATACGCCGCGCGTCGACTCATAAATCACGGACGCCGCCGTCGTCGTCGTCGTCCCGCCCGCGCGACCGTTGTGTTCCAACCGTAATGAGTTTGTTATTATTTTAGTCGCATTGTATCGGCGCGTGTGCCTTATAAGCGAATAAGTCGTCGTATACCGGTCAGTTGGTGGGTAGGCTCGTGTATATAAACAGATATTGTTCGATGAAAACCAGAGAAAGAGAGAGACGACCGCGTTATTCTTGGACACTTTTCCGGGATGTTGTGGAGGCAAAAAACGAACACAATACGCGCGTCGTCTGCCGCCGTTTCTTTCTCCGTTTTTTTCGTTTTTTTTTTCGTTATTATCATTCGACGAACGCGATTTTAAATCCGTACACACACACGCGCGCGCGCACGTATAAATCGTTCACTATTCGAACACGCCATTATTTCTGTATTAAGTATTAAACGTACTTAGTAGTAGCGACGACGTGGGCAGTGAGAGAGTCCGTGACGTTGCAATATTCGCAAAAAAATAACCACGCTAGTAATGGTTTCGTCCGAGTATTCACATCTCCGTCTCTCTCTCTCGCTATTTCTCTATATATAGGTCTTCTCGAAATGTGACGGGTCCTTTGCGAGTATTTTTATTCGGCTCTAATTGTGGCGGTCGGACAAGTCGCGATGGGTGGCACGGTATACGGTTTTTATAGAAATATATATTTATTATTTTTTTTTTTTTTGGAACGTCTAGAGCAATTAAGTACGGAAATTATACGCCTAAGCGTACAATATATTACGCGAACGAAATTACCGATATTTTTATTCCGTTGGCGTTCGGTGTGTTTTTGTGTTCTGCGACGGTTTTTATATACGTCGAGTGCGCGCGGACGTCGAATTCATTTTTCTTCGCCACTCGCGCGTAAATACGAACGCGATCGGCTACAAAGGTGATTCGTAACAAGTCGAATAGGAACGTTTTCGACAACTTTTGAAAGCCGTCGGGTATTTTATGAAAAAATTGTTTTTCGTCGACGGGCGTTTTTTCAAAATTCTAACGCTTTGTTTAAGGGGTTTTTTTTTGGCGATTCGTCGCTTCGTTTCCTTTTCAATTTTCCAATGCTTTAATGTCCGTACCCGTAGGCTTTAGTTCGGAAATATTTCGGTTGTAAAAAAATTCGTTTCGTACAACGACGAACTATCCAGCTCTAAAACTAAATTTCGTCGTTCAGAACCATTTACGCGCAATTATTCATTATTAATTTACTCTGACGTTAAAAAAACCACTCTCGAATTGTTCTCTCTCTTTTCCTCTCTCAATAGTGATTCGATTCGGAGATAAATCGGTTGCTGGACGTGCGTGCGCGGACCCCGTCGGCGCTCGTGTACACACACACATAATACACAATACGTTTACCTGCCAGTTTATATTATAATGGACGGACACGGGTGACGACGATTCCGTTGTTTTATACGCATATAGACTTTTATATTATATTGGGACAATTGTCTTTTGAGTGTGTGTGTGTGTGTATATATATATATTTATATAGATAGAGTGAGAGAGAGTACGACGTGGAAAACAAAAAGTAAAAACGTCAACATCGGCAGCTCGGAAAGACACTAATTGGAAACTGGACGGACAGTTTTGAGCACGTCGTCGTCGTCTGCGGCGGCGGCGGCGGCGACGGGAGATGCCGGAGATAATGCCCGCGCGCGCGCGAAACAATGGAGGGGAGAATATATATATATGTATAGAAAAATATTGTTATTATAGTCGTAATAAGAAGAAATAAACCGTTCGAACCGTGTGTGGGCGGGAGGGTGGTGACTATAAGTCATTATTATAGGCACAAACGTGTACGTACGTAGGTTACGGACGCGCGTTAGGTTATATCGGTATATACCGCGATTTTCCGCGGTAATAACGGTCGCACGTTTTAAATTTGCCGACATTGCCGGACGACGTAAACGCGTGATGATAATCCTTTCGTTTATTATCGTTAGATTTAAGTCTTTTTAGAGTCTAGTCGCGAGTTTCGAGACGTTTTGCGCGAAAGGTACCACCGCCCGGTATACAGTTCGTACCGACTTCGCGGCCGAAAGGGCAATGGCGAGGCGCCCGGTGTTTTCGTTTGCGTATCCGAGTTGTCGTTTGGTCGCGTACGGGACGGTTCGTTCGTCGGCAATACGTTTCGTGTCCAGGGAAGCAAAGCGTCGCGTTCAAGTTCATACATACGTAACAACACGTTGTCTGGCGTTTCGACGTTTAAAATAGCGCCGTGTGTTCGAACCGCGTACGTCCCTCCGATCCACACGGTTAATAATAATCGCGTTCCGACGTTGTAGCGGTTTTTTTTTTTTTTTTTGGTACAAAATACAATAGCCGCGTAACACGTGTTTTCGGCGGCGGACTAAACGATTTGCCGTCCCTTTATTTGCACGGGAGCGTTATAAACGAACGAAACACCGCCGCGTTTTCAGCGAAATTCCTCGTCAATTAAACTAGTATTCGTCGTTTAAACCTATATATTGTACAATAACTAAAAAAACGTAGCTGTAAACGTCGGGCCGCGGATTAGCTACGCGATTAGGTTCGAAGCGTTTATTGTGGTCGTTTAAGGTTCGCGAACGCGCCGGCTACGACGTGTTTTTCCCGTAAACCGATTCGGCTAGCCGTGGGCGGCGGCCATCGATACGAAAACGTCGAGCGTGTTTATTAATCCACAATCGACATATCGCGGGGGCTTGCTAATATTTCGTCCGCTTGTTTCCGTTTGTCCGGGAAACCTGACGTTCATTTCCATTGGCTGTACAACGCCATTTACGCGATGGACGGCGTGTTTTTACAGTTGTCGCGACTGTAAGTCACACACGCGCGAGACTGTTGTCGTTACACGGTACAGGTTCCGTACGCGGAAACGCGTTAATATTCGTAAGTCGTGGCCAAAGTCGGCAAATAAGATCCTATTCTAGGTCGGTGTTCTTTGCCCCCGAGCGAGGATACAATACACGCTAGCTCCCGTCCTCTCTTGTCCCCTCCCCTCTCTCCGACCACCACCACTACCACCATCGCCATCATAATCTCCGCGGGGCCGTTCAAAAACACGAGCCCGGACGGTGATCGTTCGTTTCGTCTAACGTATATTCGTTCGCAGGAAAGAATACGTTCAGCTATGAGGAGGAGGTAGCTGTCGCCGCAACCGACGTCATGCACAAGTGCCATCGTTGTTTCGCGGTAGCGTTCCTGCTGCTGGCTGCCGCGACCGTCAGTCCCGGACGAGCCGAACACGGTAAGAGAGAAACACTTGTCGTACGCACGCGCGCGCTCGCGTAATTTTTATTATTCCGTTCGGTCGTTACGTTATCCGTTGTACTGTTTGTTGTTTCGTCTCGGCGAACGCACCGCGCGAGGCACATATGGCGCGCTTGAAAATAACCACTCGAGCGTTAGCCGCGTAGACTATTTCGATTACAGCCGTCGGCCGCAATGCGATGTATATCTATATATCTATACGCGCGTGTGTACGTCGTATTTCCAACGTAGTCAGCGTGGCAGCGCACGATCTGCAATAATGTAACACGCGAATGAAAACCGCACGGCGTCGTTTCACAGGAATGTTTTACGCGCGAAAAAACGATAATAATTTCCGATTCCCCCCCCCACACCCCGTATTGTTGTTTTTACCGAAGTCGTTTTCTCCTCGTTTCTCCGAGTCCGCCCGTCGCCGATTTGTTTCGTTAACGATTTACAAATATTAGTTTCGACGCGCTATACATAACGTCCGTAACTACCGACTCGGGGAAAATATGCGACGTGAAAATATACTCGCGCCGGGTTCTCGTAAAAAGAAAAAAGTACGTATCCGGTCGTTAAAACGTCACGTGTCTCACGTAAAAACATGTCTCCACCGCGGTACATTATGTTATGTACACTAATAAATTACGGCTCGGTACTTTATGGGACATTTTTTATTCTTTTTTATTCAAATCTTCGAAATCAAAGTCAATCGCGGTCACGTTCGAGATTTACGACGCGAAATAATGATAGTAAAAGCAGTTTTATTACGTCGACAACGTTATTATATATCCGTAGAATCGGGTGTGTAGTTTACGTACGTTTTTCGGTCGATCGTGTACCGGTACGCTGAGTACGCCGAAAAAACGGTTCGTGCCCGTTCCGGATCGAAATACTTCGGCGCGATATTTGCTAAAGAAGAGTGGAAAAAAAATCCTAGCTAACCTAAAACCCTTTTACGAATACGGTGTATCATCGTCGAGTGTAGAAACGTCCGGCGGCCCCTTTTAGGACGAAAAGAGAGAGAGATGTTCTTATTTAATTCCGCGATTTCGTTTCGTTTATACGTTCTTAACGACGATTTTCGTTTCTAATCGATTATTACGGTTTTTCGAATATTGTTCCTCCGCGTTTCGATTCATTTACGATCGATTTAATTTCCCGCGATACATCGGACGGATATATATTACGCGCGCCGTAAAATTCCGTCCACTAAGGTGCTGTATGTGTCGCGTAACACAGGTACGTAGCGAAATTATTATTTATCTATATTTATTCGCGAATAAATCGAAATCGTTGTCGAGTGATCTTCGGTTTAACGCGTCGTTTTCCACGGACGAGTTTAGTTCCGAGTACGCGACGATATACGTATACGCGCGCGTAATATTATCGAAATATAAAGACGCGCGTTGTTTTTTCGGAAAAACACGTTACAGAGAGCTCTGGCACTCGCGTGTTTCGCGTATTCCACGCACATTCGTTGTACGCAGCGGTGCTACGCGGATATCGTAGTTTTCAAGTCGCTTCAGCGCTTTGCCGCGGGTTATATTTCGATTACTGTTTACATACATATATATATATGCTACGCTTAATCGAATACATATATATATATATATATATCTCCTATTTAGTTATATACTTTTACGCCACTAATTAATTTTTAATAATATGTAACGCGCTGTGGTCGCGCTGACACGCGAGATTCGATTATTACACGCGCACATATATATAATATTACACGCCGTCGAAAATAATATTTAAGTATATTTCAGACGTAGTATAGCGTACGTCGGGGGTACGTACTACTTTCACTTAAGTTATTTCAAGAGTGTGCAGGCGCGGACTCGTCGTACGTTTAATATATATATATATAAGTACATCCATCACGAGACACGTCGTCATCGTTTTGTCTGACTATACTATATGAGTGTGTGTGTGTGTGTACACAAACTAGGTGTTCTCTTTTTTTTGTATACTGCGGTTCTTTTCTGCAAACGCGCGTCCCACCCTCGGTTGCTTTTTTTCAAATTATCAAACAACCCTCCTATATACTGAAATCACACACCGCGCTTTATTCAAATCCAACGGCGGGGTGCCCGTTGTTTATATATACATACACGCGTTTATTATGTGTAGTTCTTCGACTGGTTTAAATTCGCGTTGTATTTTAGACTATTAAATTTTTACGGTTAATTATCGTAATTATCTATCTATATATATATTTATTTATTTATTTATGTATAACGGACATTTTTCAGCGAGCTAATTACGAATATTTTTTTTTAAACGTATTCGAATTTTAGCATTTAATTAGTCGCGAGCGAATCGAATGCTTATTACTACGCTCGTTAATTAGGACGTTAAATCGCGAATATTATAAAATAATCGACGACCGGTGGTTCACCGACCGGAGTACCTTTATACCTTGGCGTCTATAAACGAATTTATAACCAAAAGGTTACGCGTCGTATATTAAACGGTAAAACGTGGTCGTTTTTTTTTTTTTTAATTTCGTAAATTATACGCCAAGACCCTAATTTTTGTAATAAAAACGGACTATTTTTAATCACGTCCAACCGGCGATATTCGAAACCGTTAATATTTCCAACCGCACGTTTATTTGACGGGACTTGTATTCGCGTTAATTTTTTAATTAACTCGGCGTTTTCGTTAACGTTTCGTATTTGTTATTATTATTATTAATACCGCGGACTATTTACTACTACTATTACTACTACTGCTGCCACGACGTTATTGTATTTTCGAAATACACGTACACGTAGATATATACGAGTTATATTAATCTTTCATTTTCTGTATACACAACGCGACGGCCAATCATCGCAGTAGGAACGAATTTCGTGCGCGCGTTCTTAAATCAACATGCCCGGAGACTCCCCGGGGCCTTACCTCCTATCCCCCTACTTCGCCGCAGACTCCGCCGTCACCTCCACCTATCCAACGACCTTCCGGTTTTTATGCGCCGCTGTCGCCGCCGCCGGAGAACGGTCTATAAACGCTCGTGACGTTCTTCTCGTTCTCCTCTCGACGCGCATTTATCTCTCTCTCCCTCTCTCTCGGTTGGTTTCGTTTTATGGGACCGTTTAAAAACGAACAAAAAAAAAAAAATTAAAATACTCCGGGTAATTTAACATTTACATATACACGTATCTGTGAACGCGTAGTAGTAGTAGTGGTAGTAGTATACTCGGCATCGTCCATTGCCATTATCACGATACACGCACACTGTATATTATATACTTGCGACCGACTATTCGTCAATACGTGACCCTCGCGGCACCCTCCCGTGAAGACTTAACCCGAACCACGCTCTTCGTAAATCGTATTTACGTGTGTATTAATATTATAACGCCAGCGTGTTCCCGTATACGTACGCGTACACCGAGGTATCTGACTTTGTTTTATGAACGAGACTTATATCAAAGTCGCCCCCCTCCTGTGTTTGACCGCTTTTGCTTGCCAACGTCGACGTCTACGAACGTAACGCCTGTACGTTGTTCGTACGTAGTTGAAAAACAACGAACGAATAACAATACCCAACGATTTTCGACGAATCCGACTACGATTCCATCGACGGGCCGTCGTCAAGACGTACGCGAAAGAAACGGGAAATAATGTCCCGAGAAATAATAACGTATAATCGCCGGTACCGAACGTTCTTTTTGCGGTCCGCCAATAGGGAATGCCGGCTTAAAAAACTCTCTCGTCCGTTTTCGATTCCGTCGATCGGTCGGCAAACTGGGCCGGTCTTCTGTCTGTCCTTTCATTTCGTTCGTTCGGTCTTTCTTAATCCCTGCCACCGTTCACGTCCGATCATTCGAATCCGTTCGTGTTTTCAATAATACCCTCGTTATCGTCACGTTCCTACACGATTCGTATTCGTCGCGCTATTCGCGAGCGTATCGTCGACAGTTCCACCGGTCGTCGTCGTTGTCTACACGTTTGGCTTTGGCGATTGTTGTCGACGTTTCGGCGCGTATACGTTTTTTCGTATTTTCTTTTCTCCACGCCGATACGGACGCCCGGCAATGACTTGAGCAATCACCCCTCACCCCGTCGTTACTCTTCCGATACACGCCGCCACCTACTAGGTACGCGGAGCGCCTAGTAATGTGTACGGGACCCCGGGGGCGATTACGACGTCCATTACGCGTCGCGGTGGCGAAACCACGAAACGCTTCTACTATAAACGCGTTCTTTCCCGGACGTCGGCGCCGGCGAGCGATTTTCGCGCGAAAAAAATAATGGTCGCCCAGACATTACGCGCACGCGCGCGCGCGCCCCGGCCGAATGGGTCGTAAACGAGATATATTGGACGAACGTATATAATCGGTGTCCCGAAACGCTACGTGTACTATGTCGGCCGTATATATATAAAACTATCGCAATTTCGACTCGAAGCTTTATACACACACACGCATACACGTACGTACAAATATACGCGTACGAGCGTGTGTACACGGAGTTAGAAATAACGACGCGACGGAAAAAAAATATGTGTCTCTCCATTTGGCGTTCGGTGGGGGGGAGGGGGCTACACGTGATAACAGCTTTTTAAACCGTTATTCCGTTACGTGTACGCGTCGTTTAATAAACGTTTTTCTATTTTCCGTGGCCATATATATTGTTTTCCTTTTTTTTCCACTCTAAGCACTTTCGGATACTGCCGCGAGTTTTTAAGAATCGTTTCTATATATTTATAGAAAGAAACGAGTAAAGATTTTTGTTCTAAAATATATTTCTTTCTCCCCTCCCCCCGTCAGCCGTCTTATAAATCATTTCGTCGAGCGCGTCCATTACCTCGAGGATTTTTGAAACTTAAAACCCGATTAAATTGCTCGCGCATAAAGGCTTTCGCGCGTGAGAGAATATATATATATATTCGTATACGCGCGATATGGGAAGTTTGTTTTATTTTCAAATCCATCATAACGTCGATATATATATGGTGTGTGTGTGTATAATACACACATATACACGACGAAGCTTAAAGCGTTAAATCTCCTCGGAAAACAATCAAATCCGAAATATACCGTGTACGTAATATCGTCGTATACGCGGGTACGTCGACCGTAATACGATTCGAACGAGAACATGACGTCGTCATGCGTCCGAAACGAATCGTAATTAATTAATTAAACGTCGAACTACAATCGTGCGCGTATACGCCACGTATTATTTATATACACGTCGCGCGTTCCGAATATAATTGACTATTTCTGTAGGGGATTTAAACTAGACGTTGACGCGTTTTTCGACGATTATTATTATTATATACTTAACGTCCCGGGAAAACACACACACACACACACACACACACACACACACACACACACACACACGGACGCAGACAAGCGCGTAGCGTTATAGGTATTTAGAATAATAATAATAATAAATACTTTATTAATATACACGTAACCGGGCGGCCGGCCGCCCGTGGGAGTAGAAAACGTTTATTACGCCTGCATATCGCGGAGAAGAGAAGATGTGTAGTGCGCGTGCGCGCGTGTATATTTTCTCATTGTTTATTCATACGCGTTCCTCTCGACTCTCTCGACACAATCCGTTTATTGTTTTATTATTTTAATTCCAGACTTCGGCGGCGAGGGGCAACGCGCGCGTACGTATTCGTATTGTGCGTGCGTGTTCAGAAACAAATAACGAAACAGATTGAGAACTCCCACGAGACTCCAATTAAAAAAAAAAAAAAATTAAAAAAAACGAAACGATTCGAAAACGTGTGGACGTGAGAACGTACGATTTTTGTTTTCATAAACGGCCGCCTTTCGGACCGCGTACTCCCATTCCGTCGTTACGGGTTCGCGAAAAGACACGCGCGTGTTACGGTCTCGTCATCTGTGTCCCCGCAGCTCCCGCGCCTCTTGTCCATCTTCTCCTCGGTCGCCGTTCGTTGTTCCGCCGTGTTTACGCGTTTACGACCACGGCGCGTTTTGTAAACGAAACGAGAATACTATCCCTCCCCCCCCCCACGTAACCGCCATTCGGTTTCTTCGATCGCCGGCGGCGATCTATATTTCGACGCGAACCGGACGCCGGGTATTTTTTCAAAACCGTCGGAAAAAACAAAAGCGTACGAGATATCGACCGAAAATAACGTCCGAATCCATTCCGTCACGCATTGTCGCTGCTAAGTCGTCGTAGTTTTATTCCCCCCTCGTATATATCGCGTATCTCGCGCGCACGCGCTTCCGACACAACATATTTATATATATATATAGGTACTTACGCGCGTGTGTGTGTGTGTGTGTTAGTTTTGGCTGCGGGCCTACGCTTGCCGAGGAAACGTAGTAATCTCATTACCGTTGCCGCCGTCGCAGCCTCAGCAACAGAGTCCCAAAGAGGGTTGGCGGTTCTCGCACGCGAGTGTGTATGTGTGTGTTTCTCGTGTGATTGCCGCCCGATCGATATATATGTGGTGGTGGTGAAGGTGCGTATATATATATATATATATATATATATACGTGTACACGAAGTGCGCGGACGGGGGATGTTACAGTGTGTGTGTGTGTGTGTGTGTGTGTGTGTGTGTGTGTAGCGAGGAAGGGCGAGAAAAAGAAAGAGTATCACGTTTTCCGCGTTGGGTTACCGCCCCTCCGTCGCCTTAGCCGCCGACAATATTTACGAGCTCATCCGTCTACGTATATATATATGTGTACGTACCGCTTTGCGTTATGACCGTGATTCACGTGATGTGTTGCCGCGTAAATCATTCGTCATGTACGCCAGGCGGCGGCTTGTCATTCTTTATAACGTTATATTTTCTCTATTATTACGATTATCATATATATATATATGCATATATAGGTATACACACGCGCGCGCTTATATAAAGAGAGACTCTCGCGTACGTTACTGACGATATTATAATACGGAGCTGTGTATTAAAACCGAAACCGCCACCGTCGTAGTAGGACCGTAAACGTCACGAACGGTATTTTTATTCGTTTTATCCCCCCTCCTCTCTTCCTGTGGTGGAAGGGAAACACGATTTTTTTTCCCGCCACGTACCTATATATTTCCTTTATACGCTTTATTATTATCGGTCGCGTTGTTGCGCCGACTCTGGAACTCTTCTCCATCACACGCGAAATCGTCGAACGACCACCGCACCGGTCGTGGTTATACGTTACCCGGTAACCGGCCGCCTCACTCCCCCACCGCAACCCGAACCCGTTGTTCTAAGTCGTGTTTTACACGATTTCATTTTTCCGTCTCGTTCGGGAATTCGCCATTTGACTACCGTCGCCACGGCCCGGACGAAAATTGTCTCGTTTGTTCGTCGTGTTTTATGACGACGACGACGACAGTATTCGAACATCATCTACCCGGCCAGTCGTTCCGCGTTACCGCAATATATACGACGAAAACTATTTGCCGTAGCGTCTCGTATTACGGTGTTCCCGATTCGCCGTATTTATTTTACCTAACATGTGCGCGTCGCGAAATTATCGCGAAACGTCGCCGTCGCATATTTAAAACGAACGTTTTCGCGCGCGTAATATTATACTCGAACGGAATCCGCCGGAATGACGAAAAAAAACCCGATAACGTTTCAATCGGTTTCATTTCAAACGACGCGCGCCGCCGCCGCCCTCCCCCCCGGCTTATCGTCGTCGCCGATCCCACGCCGACGGCAATAAACGACGTCGGCCGTAAGTTATCCCGGGCCACACTCGCCCGGACCGTTTTTTTTTCGTGTCGGGAAAATAATACGCCACGGACCCCTTAACGCGGTTCAAGTGCGCGCCCGAACTTGTGTATTCAGCAGACAATATCTCGCGTACGGGCCGTTTCGTTCGTAGTCGCGTTGTTCCGACGTACTCTCGCGTACGTTTTCTCCACGAGCCGATAGCGGGCTATCGTACGTTTTCCAAATTCGTTTTGTAATCTCTTTCGGCGGCCTTATCGATCTACTTACGCTCGCGCACGTATTATATTTACCTAGAGCGTGATATATTTATATCGTGATCGAAACGTGTATACGCGCATACAATACGCGTAAATTAATAAATTATAAGTTACGCCGCGATCAATATATATATATATTGATCGCGATCGACCTAATTATCCGCGATATAATAACCGTAATAAACGATAACAAAACGATCACGAGTTGTTTACGATATATTTGTGGGCGCGCGTATTGTCGTATTATTATTAAACGGCGCTCGTAGGTCACGGCGACGTCGAATCGTACGTGTTTTCCGGACCGCGGTTGGTTTGTCGTTTCGGTGGTCACCCGTGGGGTCCGACCACCGGTGAGCGCGTGCAAGAGAGAGCGCCTCTTCCGCCGAAACACGAGGTCGGTGCGCGTAACGCCAACGGAGATTGTCGTCGAAAAACGCACCGCCGTAATGAATCCGAGACGACGCGTCGCGCCTCCCGAATCGCCTCCAAATCGCGCTAAAAATACGCGCGAACCGGCGGCTACGCGTCCGCGGTTAAATTCCGCGGTGTCGCCGGCGGCAGCAGTTTGGTTAGCTAAATGACGTAACGGGAGAAATGGGCTCGGCGACGGGACAGATTGCCGGTGACAGATATCGCCCCCTCGCGGCTTTCGGCGTCCGTTCGCTAATGAACGAGCGCGGTCCGCCCGCGCGCGACCCATATACGCCGCCCGTATAATAACGATAATATCGTTTTACTCGATTCTAAATATACCGCGGCGGTATCGCGAGCCTCCGTAAACCCGAACGAATTTATCGCGCGCCTCGACGGCGTTTTCGTTTTTTTATTCGCGGACGCCTATTTTCGTTCGTTCGCGGCGGCACGGTGGGTGGATCCCCGTCCCTGTTTTACGAACCGTCTAAACACTCGTCGGCGGATAATCACGCGTCCAAGAATGGACACATGCGCGGGAAAACGACGACGATTCGTTCGGAAAAATTACGTACCTGTCGTCGTGACGAATTTCGCGCGTTTTCGCTTCTGCAATTCGCTTAGGTCGGTATTTAGATATCGGCCGACGTACGAGGCTATATTCGTCGCCGAATTTCCGATTTTTCCCATCCCTATAAAGGAGCGTCGTAACAACCGGAACGACGACGATTGCGTTTCCGTTGGTCGTGTACGCGCACGTATGTGCGGTATTTCGTCGACGCGCACCCGCGACGACAGCCAATCGTCGTCGTTGTTCGTTGCATTACGAACGTTTCCGTAAAACGTACGACCACACTCCGTTACAACCGATCGCAATTCGATAGAAGACGAGAAAAATACGGCACGTTTCTATACGGAATTTGTCGGCGGCGCGGCGACGGGTGTGTGGCGTATAGCAAAGCGGGACGCACACATGGCGTTCGTGTGCATGCCGTCTACTTATCTTCGCGGTCCCTGGAAATAACTCTTCACACGCCTAAAACACAAATTAGCTGTCCGCGCCCTGTTTATCCTCGTACGCGCGCACACACATCACACACATACACATACACACACAATCCGAACCACGAGGTCTCATTAAGGCCGCAGTCACTCACCGGTCCCTTTTAGTAAGAATAATATTAACGAGTTAACGCGACGTATTATTGCGTCCTCGTAGATACGTGTATAAATATAACGCGCGTGTGTATGTGTACGCCACCTATACGGCGTATAAAAATAAAATTCCGAAGTCGGGGCCGAGGAACGAGAAGAGAACAATGACTTTGTTGTCTCACACACACACACACACCCTTTCTCCGCGATCATTTGTAAACGCCACCTCGGAACAAATGTTCCGGAATCGCGCTATGACAGCGAATAAAATATATTATTACCGCGTTTTTTTTTCGTTTTCCACGTTCGACGCGCGCGGTATCTACATTATGTACACGTGTGAAGAAAAGAGAGTAGTGTGTGTGTGTGTGTGTGTAGTCGTACGCAGTAATAAATAGCGGGCGCTCGCAGTACAGAGAGAGCGTCACGCGGCGGGTTAATTAGTAACGAGATCCCATTTTTTTTTCCCAAGTCGGTTAATTGGTGACCCCTCCGAATAACGTAATATTCGCCTAATTATGTTTCCGTTTTATTTTCATATATATATATATATATTATAATTCACCTACACACGCACATTCGTGAGCGATTAATACCGAGTGTACGTATACGCGCCCCGTATATATATATATATATATATATATATACACACACACGCGTTTAAATATTCGCCCCGAGGCCGAGCCGTCGTGACCGCCGTTTTCGCCGCTGCTGCTTGTTGCCGTCCGGTGTACAAAGCGTAAACATACCTAACCGTTATCGCGATGTCGTCGTATTGGAGCGGGGCGGAGGGGGGAGGCGACGATTACTCGAAAAATCGAACGACGCTGTAAAAAAAAACCGTGGTCGCCGTCGAATTTTTCGCGATTTTAAACGTGCCCGTATTTTCCGAAAAAACAATAATCGTCGTTGCGTAATATACGCGTGTGTAGTTAACTGCCGCGGAAACGAAATCAAGACAACGGTACATGTGTGTGTGTGTGTGACGCGGAACCGGTCGGGAAATTTTCGAAAATAATCGTTAAACGTTCAAAGATTACTGTTATTAAACGATTCGGATTGGCTAACAAGCGAAATGCCATTCGTGTATAATATTATATATATATATCTTTGCGCGATATACTACCGCGCGCTTATGTACAATAACGGCGGGCGAGATGATGAGGGGTAGTGGAAGGCGAACGAGATCGGTGCAGATGGACGCATAACGCCTTTTTGGCGGCGACGGGGGAAATACACTTGAGCCGATGATGAGAATCTCGACGACGTGTAATCATACGTTTTGTTCGTATATATACACGTAAAATATATATATATCGTCCGTACCGCCGCCACTCGGGTATTCATATTAAACGTCGTGGAATTCGCGCGGATCCGAAATTATACACCTGCGTACGTACACAACGACGACGACGTCGATGATGTGTATATGACGGTTGGACGAGGATGTGCGTGTTTTATCGGGGGAACATAACAAAACGATTACGCGCGTTGTACGGAAAAAAGAACACAACCGCGTCAATCTCGTACGCGTCGTATTTGTGCGGTTTTCTACAACAACGGTACCCGGCCCGCGGCGTTTTTCGAAAAACCGCGCGTTTTTTGTCGGTCTTTTCGCCTCCCCATTTGCCGCGCCAGTTCCTTCGGATCGCCGCTCCGTCCGTCGCCATACTATTCTATCGTCGAATATATGTATATACACACACATACATATACGGCGAACGTAGGGAAACGCTTCGCCGACGAAGCGATTAGATTACACACACGCGTACGACGAAAATCCGCCCGGTCGAATCGTACCAAAGATCATACTCCCCTCTCGTCAAAAAGGCCGCGCGACATCAAAGGTCCACGCCGTGGACGTCTCTTCCGCCGTGTATTTCGTTCTCCCCTCGCGCGCCCGCGACGACCAATAAAATAGTTAACGTTTTCCCTTTTGACTATCGCCGACGACGTTAAGCTGCCCGTAATCGTCGGCCATTAAATAATACAATACGGTCGCGCGGTGTACGCGATAAGTTTTTTTTAATTTTCGCGAAACGACGATTGTCGAAATGAAGGCAAAATAACAAGAACCGTACGATCGACGTTCCCCATTGTTCGTGTATTGTTGTATATTTGAGCGGTTGGCGCGCTAAGTTCGCGGACGTTAAATGACGATTACTATACATAACTATAGAAATCGTGTCGGCCGAACAATTATTCCGGAAACGCGCAAAATAAAAAATGCCTACGAAAGATGATCGCGAGCGCGTCCGGTGAAGGACGAACGACGAGTGTACGCGAGAGATGACGGGACTATTGAAGTTTCGGGAGACGAATGAACCTAGAACACGTAATCGTATATGTGTGTGTGTGTGTGTGTGTGTGGCATTGTCGGGAAGAGGGTAGGGGATAATTGAAAAAAAAATTTGGCCGGGGAGGTCGCAAACGGCCTCGTTGGAAGAACGAGACGTGTTAATCGAGCGGTGTTATGGGCGACTGAGAAAGTTAGGTTATGGCCAGTACGTAGTCCGGTACACGCGATGAATATAATACGTATTACGATATTGTTTCGGCGCGCGTTATTCCTCCGCGACGGACGGTCACCGCGGTGTCTCGCCCGTACAACGGCCGCGTACGAGACACACGTTTTCGTGTCCGTTCTTCTCCTTCCGTCGTCCGTCCATCCTCGACGCGTAATATACACACACACACACACCGGGGCCACGGGGTCGCCGTGTATTTCACGGCGTGTCCGTCGCATTTTCCACGGTGTCTCCGCCTTGCCGTGCACGCGTCGTCGTACTTATTATATTTTACTTTTTTAATACGCCGCCTACACACCGAAACGGCCGATGCGTGCGTGTATATGTACACGAATTAAGAATAACAATAAAAACGTAACGTCGTCTCTTGTTCGCCGTAAATTGAGTTATTATCGCGTTTGCGAGACGGATAAGGAAAAAAAAAACAACATAAAACGTCCGTCGTCCTTTTACCCGTGGACACGGTTTTTAGTTTTACGTGACGGTTGTTTTCGGCGTAATCGTTACACATTGTTCGGAAGCGGCGCGTCGTCGCCGCTTTAAACCGCTCCACGGTGACACGGTAGGCCCGAGATTGGTTTCGTTCGGTTTTCCTTGTCCCGTCCGTCGGAAATTTCGCCGCGTCCGATATGGACGTGAATTCGGTAAAACGACCGGGTAAAAATCGGTAAACCGTGACGGCGGGGCCAACCGGGGCGGTTGTATCGATTTTTTGAACGTGTGTTGTGTATGTGTGTGTTCTGATCGCGTTAAGTACTCGATTACCCAACGTGTTTTCCGCCCGGTTATAACTAGGACCGTGTTCGTTGTACGCCGGCGATACCGGTAACCGTAATTTGTTATTGGCCGCCCGACGGGCCTACGAAACCGTAGCGTTTCCGCGGAGGATGTTAACGATTCCGGTTCGATTGTCGTCGGTGTACGTTCCGCGTTACGTTCACCGTGTACGTCCCTAAAAACGTCGCGATTATTATTATCGACTAGCGCGAGGCCGACACGAGTTTGGAGCTTGGTGTAAACCATTTTATTACCACCCGCGTCGGGTTAGGAGGCGACTCGCGACCTTTTTTCGGTTACGAAAACACTCGGGGAATGGCGTATATAAGCGTATACGGGGAGGATATAGACGGGCTTTCATTTGCCGTCAATACGACCCTCCTAGTCGATGAATTCTAACCGAAAGCCGTTTCCCCGGCGTAAATAAAAAAACGTTTATTTCCTAAACATCCTTAAGCGACCTCCGAATATCGGATTTACCGAATCAAACGACCCATAATGTCCATTACCGAATCACGTAATACAGCGTTACGGTAAATATGACGGCTACCGGTATTGATAAATCCTCGTCCGTAATAAAAGCCCCCCGGTTAGCCGATAGACATTTTCGACGATCTCTGTGAATATTTTTTCTCGTACGTATACCTCGGACCGATCAGTGTACGATCACCGCCGGTAATCAGTCCGTACTTACCGTTTCGCGCGTATTTTTACCGTGTTTCGCTAACGTCGTTACGTATAGCAGCCGCTGCTACCCAGCGCGGCGTGTTCCCAGAGACGTTTTCGTAAAATCGTACGATATCGAAATACGTAAATATATAAGCGTAACGAAATTGCGATTGTGTGGCGGCCGGTACGTTCTCGGGGTCGAGTGAGTTCCTAAAACGATCCTTAAGCGGGCGAAACGTATTTCGGCGGAAAACGACGACGACGGTGCCGTATGGTACGGCGGAAGGGGGGGGGTTGGACAAGATAGGATGTGGCAGGGGCGTTTTGAAAACGCGCGCTCGTTTGGTGGCGCGCCCAGAAGTTCTCGGTCGAGTGTTACACGAAATTCTACACGCGTCGAGAAGACGTAATAATGCCCGGCTAATGCGCGCGATCATACATTCGGTACATTAACTGGTTTCTCGAGCGCAACGCAAATACGGACGCCCGCAAGGAAAACATCGCCGGCTGATAATAATAATAATATTTTGTCGGGCCATCATCGTGACACGGCCGTTACGCGTAAAATAATATATATATATATATATATTATGACGGTGCGTTATTATATGTTTTCCAACGCGCGTACGTACTTTTTTACTCGTTTCCCATTACGGACAGTGGCCGAGGTTGGGTTTCGACTCCCGTGCGTCGTGACAGTTACGCGTCTAGAGGAGAGGCCCCCAGTCCCCGCTACGTCGTACCGCGCGATACGACGGTATTGTTTCTTTTCGTTTCGTCGGTCTCTTGCTGCCCCCTTCCCCTCCCATTCTTCTCATTGCCGCGCGACCGTCCGAAATCGATTCGTCGCCAGTACGGTATATAATATACTCGCGGTCCGCGACTTGTAATAACTCGCGGGGACGAATTTTTCGTCTAGGAATTACGAACGGTTTTTTTCGTTCGCCGTTTGGTAACAGTAGTTGTTCGACGTTTCTCTGGCTCCCTTTGTGCGTGTATACATTTATACTACGTATATTTCGCAACGAAGAAACTATTTTCGTTCGCGTATTCGTAGGTTCTAGCGGAAATAATTCTATAGCTTGGAAATCGATCGCGACGAACAATACGAACGAACACGTTATTCAAACGTTTTTCGTTCCCGCGGAACTTTTTAATTAAATACGTTCGCGTTTTATATATTCGTCGCCGCGATATCGGATACGATTTCGAAACACTCGGTTACCTTTTATATAAAAACGTACACGCGAACGAATCGATATACGGTGAAACTCGAAAATCCGAAGTAACTACCAAACCGTCCGCGCACGCGCGCGCGTTCGGCGTGGGACGAGGTATAATAATTTTCCGATTTTCGTTCGGACGCGGTTTTCGTATATTCGCGAGAAATAACGACAGATGCGCCGGCTTTTTCTTTTTTGAACCCCGCCGCAGATTCCATTACTAGTGCCTATGAATATAAATAGCTTAATTAATATTCGTCGTTTTCTTCGGCGCCCCGCGTCTCGCGAATTCCGCGATTATTTCCCACGGGAATCGCCGACGTCCTCCCCCCTCGCCCATTGGGCCGGCTCGCCGCCAACTGTTCGCGCAATTTCGTTCGTCGTTACCCTTTTCGAACTGTTACATCCCCGCCGCCGTGAAACCTCGCTCGTGAACGGGTCAAGTTCAGCCGCCATATCGGTCCCGTACAAAATATAATACACTCGGCTACTGACCGATACACACACACACACACACGCGATTCGAATCCTCGGGCGAATATATAAAATGTGTACACGCGCCCGTGTGTGTGTGTGCGTGCGTGCGTGCGTGTGTAACGTGACGACGGGTTCCTCCGCTCTTCTATATTATACAAAACGAATAATAATAATAATGATAAAACGAACGCGTATAATAATAATAATAATAATGAAGTATACTATATACGACCTGCAGCAGAAGGCGCACACCGGGTAATTAATCGAAAACGGATAAAAAATTTATACAACGACGTCGTCGTCCGACGTGCACGTATAATTACCGGAAAGACGGATAGGGTTAACGGTTTTTTTTCCCCGAACAATTTCAAGAGGCAAACCTGTTGTCGTCGACGAACATTGCGCGCTCTCCAAAGCCACCGTCACTACGCGCGCGCGCGTGTGTGTATATATAGACGTTGTCCGAGCGTGGGTGGGATAGTCGACAACGGATTTACCATATTTATACCGAAACCGAACGTGCGTGCGTATTATTATACGTTCCGCGGTACATTCGATGTCGTAAAACGAACGCGATTTCGCCAATAGGACGGAACCGCCGATAGGGGAAAAACTAATCGGGTTACCTATCGTTTAGGATCTCGTACGGCGTTCGTCAAATCGTTTTTGTCGCGCGTATTCCAAACGTCGTTCGTCGAGACTATTGCCTCCGGCGTCGGTTCACGAACGATAATAATATCGTATTTTCCCGCGGCTTCGCGCGTTCCGTACGATCGCGTTTTTATCGTTTTAATACGAACCCCACCGGTTCCCTCGCGCGCTCCCCCAGAAAATGGAATATTTCGTACGCGTTTTTTCGTTTTTTTATTTCCGTACGTATACGTAATACTTTCGCGTTATTCGTTCCTATATATTATACGGTACGCGTATATTACGGAACATAAAAGCGACTTCGGCGAAACAATATTGCGATAAACAGCGTTCGGGAGGGGGTTAAGGGTTTGGCTGCACAGTGGCTGCCGTGTACCGCGAAACAAAATCGTCGCGCGCAAAACGAGTTGATCGGAACAAAACGTCGTGTATACAAATATCGCTGACCAGAAAGTCGCCTTTAAAATTACAAATACGGCCGGTATCGAATACGTTTTTGTTGAATTTTCATTTTTTTCTTCGATTATCGCGATTTTTCTTCGTTTTCGTCTGCTCCGGTATTATTGACACGGATACCGACGATACTCGTTCGGTCTATTCGATAACAAAGAAGCGGTATTGTAAAAACTGACGACACGCGCTTTCCAACGTTCTACACTCGCGTTAAAAACGAAACTTTTATTCGTTTACGATACCTACGTGAATAATAATAAAAGAAAAACCCCGGCGACGTCGATACGAAAACTTTAATTAAACCATCCGTCGAAAAACGTTTTTTCGTTACGCGTTTTTCGAGATGCTCGTTTAGCGCGTCGAATTCACAAATCACGGCTCCGTGTTCGTATAACGAATGACGACGGGCTACGACGACGACGTGTCTCCCCCCCCCCTCCGTGCACGCGTCGTAAACACGTCACATTTCATTAACACGCGCGACCGACCGTCCGGACCGACGACGACGGCGACGGTGGCTCGGGAAAAAACACGAAATAAATAACGAACGGACGCCCACGTAATTTTTATTTCACCGATTTTTTTCACACGACGCCGCGGCGTGCGCGCGTGTATTATGTAACGTGCGCCACCTTGGTCGTTGTCGTATATTACGCGCGTGATTTACCCGAAAAACTTAAATAAATAACGGGCGACCCGCGGCGGCGGTCACTCGTCGTGGTCGTGTGGATGACGACGACGACGACGACGACGACTGTTCGAGTGGGCGACGGCGATGACGAAATAACGGCGGGGAAGGAGGGGACACGAGGAATATTAATAAATACGCCGCGGTGTATACGTAGTGCGTGTGCCGAGGGTAATAGCGTACCTAAACGCGCGCGTGTGTTCTCGAGTTTACCGCGAGGCTGCAGGTGTCGACGACACGTGTCGGCGGCGGCGGCGGCTTATTAAAACCGCAGAAATTCGTTTCGGGCCGGCGCAGCTCCTCGATCCGTGTCCGGCGCGGTAGGCTATGGCGGCCCGAGCAACAACAACGCCGAAGCTCGATATTATCGCCGGACCCGGTCGCGCGGTGTGTCGCGTGTATACGATGGAAGAGGACGATAATCACGGGGTACCTCCTATGTATCTCGCGCATACGGCGCCCGCCCAACAGTCGGCGTTGTCATTCTGTGGCGGCGTACGTGTGTACGTGTGCATGTGTAGCGAATACGAATCGTGGGGGGAAAATTTTAATGAAAATCCGTTCCCGCCGTCGGCGCGTACACCCTCCAGTCCATCCATCTCGACGTTACTCACCGGAACGTTCTCTCGTCCAATATATATATATATATATATAAATATTCTCGTCACACGCGCGTTTACTCGTCGTCCGCGTGTCTTTTAGCCGTGAATCGTGCGCGCACGTATCGTATACGAAACAGAATCGCTATTTTCGCGTAGTTTAAATGTTAACGTAGTTTCATAAATAACTACAACGACCTGGGTCCGGACATATACCGTCCGTACGGTTTTTACCGGATACGGTATCGGACCCCGGTAACGTATATGGGCGCCTCGTAGCGAGCCGTGTCGCCGGATACGAATACCGATGACGTACGAACGTACGGTAAAACGTTTAGATACGCCGCCGTACTCTGGCGCTAATTACCACTTTTTTTTCTCTTTTGCTCTCAAACAATGAACGTCTATAACGAGCGTAACTGTTTGCGCGCGTAACACGTGACGCGAATTCGGCGATAAAAAACGACTCGGTATTTTTTAATAACTTTCGCCTAAATATACATGTTTATACAAACTATATACGTCTATGTACGTTCTATATTTATTTTTATATAAATCGAAATAACTTTTTAATACGGAAGAAGAAAAAGTAATAAAACGGATCGCATTAAGAAAACATATACACATATATATGGAACGAAGTCGATGAACCACAACAACGCGGGTATTGGCGGTTTAACCGCGACTTTCTGCAACGGAAAGAAAATCGCTTTTCGAAAAACTTTATCTCAAAAACTCGCGTTGTCTTCTAGTCAGTCAGTCACCCCGTGTGCATTTCTCGGAAAACGTATATAACGGAGGAGCGGGAAGTATTTCTATTAAAAAGTTTCCGTTTATTTTCGAAAACTTTCGTCATACGGCATAAATTAATACTGTATGACGTTCGTACGCCACGGTTCGAACGATTTCGTAGAAATTAGAAACGAAAAATTTTTCAAATATAATCAAGCGAAACTACCCGTTATGTTAGATCGACTAGTTCGTGCCGAATTCCCCCGTACAGTTCCGTATTATAACGCGGACCTTACAACGCGTCGCGTATTTCACCGTACGTATATACTTATGGTCGCGCGTTCGTACCATTTTATCTTTTTATTAGTCGATTCTCGCGAATACTATTCCCCGGGCGCGTATTTCCTCGAAGTTTCGCCCAAATGTTGTGAATAATATATATATATAGCGTCTCGCTTTGGGCAGGCGGCGAACCGGACGGCTATCGGGCGCGAATAATTTCGAATAACTAGCGCGACGAGTTCAATAAAAGTAACATAAAAATGCCAAAGAGTTTTATTCGAATTTTCTAGACGCCGCGATATTATTTGTTAATAATATAGCACCCCGCGCGCACGCGCGCGCAGTTTATTAAGTTATTACTTATTCGCGTTATTGTATTATACGCTCCGCGGAGGCTGTGTGTTGTACAGTCGCGAACGAGAACTGTATAACGATAATAACGCGAAAAAGAACGAAAACAAATGGTTTCCCCGAGTTCTTTTCAGTTTTCACTTAATTTGCACATCACGTTATTATTATTATTGTAATGTTTTACTCCGAGTTTCTAAAATTACATTTTAAAACGAATAAAAATAAAACGTTTTTTTTTTTCGAAAAAAAAATCGTAATTTTCACAAAATATATATTTATATATATATATTCATAACGTATACGCGTTTTAAAAGCTTCTTTTATACGAAAAATATAATAAAAATATACTGGGAATCTACACTTGAAATTCGTATTCCCTCCACTAGTACACATCGAGTTTTCAAGTAGTTTAAATACAAAATATATTATATATACACGTCGACTAAATATTGTGCTCGGAACCAACCGTTGTTTCGGTCGTTCTAATTTTAAGCGCGTTCCAAACAACGATTATATATATATGTGCGTTTTTATTACCGTTTACAATTCGTATATATATTTTCAAAAAATATTCTCGTAGTTCTATTTTGAATTTTTGTTCGTATTCCGATAATACTCGAAACTTTTCGTTTGTACGACGTTTAATTTTTTATACGAATCGATTTTGTTTCGAAATGTATTCGATATTTGCTAAATAATTTCTGGGTAGTTTATATTATACTATAATCGTGTATATATATATATATATATATATATATTTTATACGTATAATTTCCCGCTTCCAGGACTGTTAAATATTTAAATTTCTATAATAACAACGCGGCGGGTTTCCCCTAAACGAGTATTCAACGGCCGGATCGCATTATTTTCTATTTTTTTTTTTTTGTTCGTCACTTCAGAAAAACGAATACGAACGAACGGCTCTGTATGTTTTTGTAAATCGTGTCTTTTCGTTTACCGAACAACATTTACTTCGTGTTTATTACGATCGTTTCGAACGTCGAGAGTCGTAATCAAATAATTGTCGGGCGTACCGACGATTTTCTTGAAAATTAGTCGTTTTTCGTTAGTTTGTCGAATTTCGGAATTAAAATCGACGAATAACTACGAAAGTACCGACTTCGCGTATGTTCCATCGGAAACCCGTTGTATCCCGAAAACGCGTTTACCGGCGACGGTAATTGAACGACTTGGATCAAAAATGATAACACTCGTTTCGACCGGTATTGAACGACGACGAATAAAAACGAAAATCCTTAGTACTAATTTTGGTGGGGAGGGGGAAACTCGTGACTTCGAAAACGTTAACAACCTCCTGTTATAACAATTTATTCGTAGAAGTACTAGTTGTTAATGCGTCTACTAGCCGCGGCGGAGACGATTGCGAATTTAAATCCTGGCGTCGTATGTGTGTGTGTGTATGTCCAGCACCACCACCACTTTCGGTTTTTTCTTCGGTCGTGTCGCGGACGGAAACAGGAGAGTACTACGTATAGTTCCCCGGGGAGACATGTTCGTACACCGTCCCTTCAGCGCCCTGCCACCGCTGCTGTCGGCGGGACGTGTGTATGTGTGTGCGCGTGTGAAAGCGCTCCTCTGGCCGATCGATCCGCCGTGCCAGCCACCCTCGCCGAGCGCTCCGTACGCTACGGGGCCGGCACGGTTGTTGTGTACGCAACGCGCGGTCGTTGTCCGCCAGCGACGGTGACGGTGGCGCGGGCGATCGCGAGTTTCCCGCGAAAACGACGATTAATGTTTCGGCACGGAAATTGCCGCGGACCGTCGTAACGCCGCCGCCGGACGATCGTAACGAATTAACCCCGTACGGTTCGAGGAACGCATCTACGGTAATCGACCGCGAACGTACCGAAAATCGACGGCGAACCGCCGGGAAACGCACGCGACAACGGTTCTAAACCGTCCGATATTATACGATTATTGTTTTAACGAAGACTTCCGTAATCTCGTCACGAACGTCTTCCCGTTCCCGCCATTCGTCTTTGAGTAGCGACTCTCTTTTTTGCGTCCCGCTCTCGTCTCTCACGACACGCCCCTCCCCATCCTCCACCACTTGTCCCTTGAACGAAAATTGTTTTTCCATTCACGTTCCGTTCCTCGTTCGTCATCCCTTACAGCGCCTACCGCACCGATTCTCCCCCACGTCGCCCGTACACAGTACTACTTCGGCGACGTCTCCGCCGTCGAATCCGTTTGCCGTACTTTTTTATATTATACCGTCGTTCCGCGCCGGAACACTCGCGGCCGCGGTTACTTCAACATTTCGACGACATCGGACGTGGTTCGTGTTCGCTTGTATGTGTCGACCGATTCGCTTGGACGATTCGCGATATTTCCGCCGGAATTGTCGATACGGCCCCTGAACGGTTTCCCGTATAATACGTGCGCCGTACGAAGAGAGCGCCGTCATATACGCCCCGGCGGACGACAATAATCCGTCCCGCCGTTCGCTTTTTTTCCCCCCCCCCGTTTTTCATTACGCGTTTACAACGCAGTGTCCGTATTGTGGCAGTATGTCCGTTCGTCGCGTGCCGCGTTTGGGTACGTACACGAGTGCTTTTATCGTCGCCACGGCCGCGACGCGCAATCGACGGAGACATTTTTGTTCGGCCGTTCGATAAAAATTCCCTTTGCGCGCGTAGTACCGCGCGGTTTTCGTATGGTTACCGGAACACACGGGGGAAGTAAAAAAAAAACTCCCGGTATTTTTCGTTATTCCCCGCGAATACCCGTAATAATAACTACGTTCGCGTACTGAATTATATGTACCCTTCTTATGTTTGTTCGCCTTACGCTCGCAACTGTACGGGATCCCGTGCACGTCCCTAACGTTCCATCCCCCACCGCTCGTTCACACACACACACACCGACTATCCTCGTACCATCTATTCCATCTATCCACCTCGTTTTCGGTCTTCGTCTCCCTCTCGTCCCGGCCACAATCGCTTTCACCCACTCGTCTCCGATTCCGACTCTCCCTCGCGTGTATTATTCGTTTCTTATTCGCCCCAATTACTCCGAACGCCCGTCAAAGCGTTATTTCGTGCTACAGATACGCGTATTCAATAACGTTTGTTAAAGAACGGAAGCGCGTTTAGCGATATTTCGCGAGAACGAGACCTAGCTCGATGTCTTATACGACGAATTCCGATTTTCTTCGACTAATATTACGAATTCCACGTATTTTCTAAAGAAAACTCGCCAGTTGTGTAATAATTGTGCTCCGACACGTACTCGTACTCGGTACGTGATAATAAAAATGGTAAAAGAGGGGGACGACGAAACCTCTTCGTTCCGGGCTCGTTCCCCGTAAGTACGCCCGCGCCGATTTATATATATATATAGATGCGTATAATATTACCCGTAATAAATAACAAAGTAAACGAATAAGATACGGTCGGTACATAATGATATATATTTTTATTCGTTCGACTCGTTCTTTACGATTCGACTATTTCCTCTGTGCAAGTCGCCGCCGGAATCTTTGGCGGAATAAATATAAAACGAAACCGCGTGCGCGCCCTTGACGCCACGCTCGCGCGTATAATTTTTATTAGGTCTCCTAATAAAATCGTCGACTCGATTGGCGGCCGCGCGTTATAAATACGAATAATAAAAAATACCGTCGCCGAGCGAGGAACAACACCGCCGCTGCACGACGACGACGACGGCGGCGGCGGCGGCTATGTGTTGGCTAGGAGCCGTCGTGCCGGTGGTGTAGTATAGATAGTGGAGAGTGCGCGCGCCCCCGCTCGACGTTGTCCGTTTAATTATAATTTTACAACCAGTCGTCCGGCGGTGTTGGCGGCGGTGGAGAGTAACACGGTTTTCGTATTCCGTTTTACGACCGTGAAAATAACAACTACGACGCGATTATAAATACGCCTAATACGTTATTTTAAATACGCGTCGTATAAAGTATGTATAAAACGGGAGAGATAGAGAGAAAGAGAGATCTAGATTGACGAGACGGCGTATTCCCGTACGTGCACCGTAACGTAATATAACGAACGTGTACGCGGAAGTATAAAGGTCAATTAGATGTGCCGGCGGAGCGCGTGTTCGCGTAACGGCGAGCAGCGCGCGTTCAACCCTTCGCGATACGACCGTCGGCGGCGACCTGTAAAATTCGGTAACTTACGCGCGTGTACGTCGACGACGACTTTTACGATTCACTCGCCCCGTAAGTCTTATTCGTGTATATATTTATATACGTACACTCGTCGCCGTCTCTTCATTCGTCTAACTCCGTTTTTCTTTTAACCGAATCAGTCGTCGAAAGCGATTTTTTCCCTCGGATTCGCCCACCGGGGCAATCCAGGGTTGGTGGGCAAGGGGTAATCTTCCCGATAGCTTAGTCCGCAGACGGTCGTCCTTGTCGCCGCCATCCCTCCCCCCGCTATATACGTTCGACAAACGAACGTCGGAAAACGACGCGACGAACGTGTACGGATTTCCCGATTTCCGAAAATAACGTTTTACCGATTTACTTCACGGGTCTCGTCGATACGTTTATGTTTCTAATCACGGTCGTGTCATCATAAGTTCGCGTTCGATTTTTTAATGTTCGACGTTTAATTTTCGATTTCAAATTTTATTCGGATAATCGCACACGCGTTTTTCTTTAAAGCGAAACTAAAATCGACTTATTTTCGAAACGAGATTTAATTTCGACGGTAACTTCTTACACGACCGACGTTACCACCAATGTACGTAACAGAGTAATGAAAACGTGGTCAACTATCTTGTATGAAAACCGAATAACCGTTTTTGCCGGTATGACGCGTAATGACGTGTATACACGAAATCGACGATTTCGAAACGGCACATTTATTGTAACGTTCGGTAAGGAGACACGGGGGGAAGGGACTATAGTGGGACGGGCATTATGCGCGAGAAAATTGGCCGGGATCGAATTCGAGCGCCGATTAATTTATTCCCTCGCCCGGAATGTTTTCTCCCGTTTTTTTACCCTGTCGGGTGGCGGGGCGGTGCATGGTGTGTGAATAGATGTGAGCGGGTTATCGGGAGGACGTTAAGCTGGAATATTAATTGGTCCCAGCGGGACGGAGAACGTCGGATACGCAGATCGTGAAAATTCGTCGGCGACGATAACAGGAGGCGTATGGTCGCGGATGGTGACGACATGAGGCGTGTGTATGTGTGTGTGTGTGTGTGTATGTGTATATATAGATACGAATATGCGCAATATGGGAGCGATGAACGTCTCGTGGGGTCCGATTTTTTAACGTCGCCGAGAAGTTTTGAATTAATCTGTCGTCGGGGACAGCGTATCACGGCTGCGTGGAAAAGAAAGACTAGACTTTAGCGTAAGCGCGTACGTAGGACCGTGAATTATTTAACGCGCTCGTTACACGTTCGAAAAATTACGAAAAAAATTAAGAACGAATCTCGTAACGTAGTTTACGGCGAAAAAGTTTCGAAAATTGCCGTCGACTCGAACTTTGACGACGACGAGCGTAGTCCGAAAGAACGAAAATGAATAAACACCTCGTTCGCCAAGACGGCGAACGCGATATTTAAAAGTCGGACCCCGTTCGCCGCCGTACGGGTAAGGTGTTTTCTAAAAACGGACTGTAGTCCGTACTCGACACCGAACGAAACGGACCGTCGTCGCCACGCGTTCGCGCCACCGTATCTAAATATTTTCTAACCGAACGCGTCGTCGAGAACAATACTTACACACCGGTCGGCTCCGGGCACCGACCGTATCCAGTCCGTCGGCTATACGCGTAACGGGTTGTTATTTAAATTTTTACGCGTACGAACGTTTATCGTTTTTAATTTATTATTATCATTATTATAGTTTTAACGCCCGGCGAGTGTAACGTTTTTACGCTTGTATGCGTCTCGTGTATAGGAAATTTTAACGGACGAAAATAATAATAATTACAATACGACAACGTTAAACCGTATACAGATGGGGGGAGGGCGGGGGAACGCATCGTTAAAAAAAATTGCGATTCGCCCACGGGCGGCCAGATATCTCCTCGTCGTTTATTCGTAATAATAATTAATCCTGTTTACGACGGCGCGCGCGCGTGTATATGTGTGCAATAAGAATTACTACGGAGAGGGCTTGTTGTTGACGGTAAAAATAAAAATGCAAACAATAAAATATGCACAAAACTGAATATAATTTCTCGAGTTGTGCGTGTATATATATGTGTGTGTACGCGCGTGGCGTGTTTTGTAAATGTAATCCGAGTAATTTATATTTTTAATGTACTTTTGTTATTATTTCTTCCTTAAAATCCGGTCGTCCGTATATATATATAATACAAGAAAAAAATTATTATTCGAAAAGTATACGCAAAAATTAGCTGGAATATATATATATATGTATGTATATAACGGTAAACACAATGGCCTAAAAATTGATTTTTCGCCTTTCGTCCCTCCCCTGTTATCGAATTCTTAGGAAAGCCGAAAAGAGCAATATATTACTCGCGCGCGCGCGTGTGTATTACCTGCACGCGCGTTACCTAATGTTGCGTTAAAACGTTCTCGCGCGGACGTAGAATAAGATCGTAAAAAATTCTACGCCCTCCCGAAAAGTTCCCGTCTTGCTTTGTACGTATCTTTTGTTTTTACTTGTCGGATGGAGCGATAGCGACGGGGCATACGGGTGAAATCGGCGAAGTTAATACAAAGCGCTAAAACCGTGTTCTCAAGATGAAAGTTTTATAATAGGTACACTCGAGTTGTCGACATTTAAACGAGAATTAAAAGCCAATTTAAGAATTATAACAATCGAAAAGTACACGATAGATCGATAAAGAATACGAAAATTATTTCGTCCGTTTATTTGATTGTAATTCGCCCAAGATGTTCCGTACGTTTCGTATTGTCGTCCTTAACTATAAGAGATTATAAATATATAATACTCGTTTTTCTTTTTGAACAATTCGTCTTAACGTCGTTTACAGGTTTATAGAGTATACCCGAGTAGTAAACCGAATATTTTCGTACGGCAATTCTGTCGGTACGTACCCGTCAATCTGGACCGCCGCACGTCGAATTTCTCTTTTCCGTTCCGAAACGTTTCAACTTTCCACCACTCCGCGGTAGTGAACAAAAGTCGCGCGTGTTAAGATCACGGCAGCCCGGGGTTTTCGGTCACGGTCGCGGCGCCAGTACGCTCGTCCTGCGAGTGTATTATGTCGACCCGAGATGACAGGTTAGGTTGTCCCGTTGGGACTACGAGTTTCCAACGAGTCGTTAGGACTGCAACCATTACGGAACTGAAAAGAGATATTCAGCGCGAAGCCTGACGCAACCTCGTCGGGGTAGTATTTGTTCGCCGTCGGGGTCGATTCCACGAGCGCGAAACGTAATTAAAATCGAACACTGGCCATTTTCAAAACCGGCGAAGTTCACGGCGGCACACCCTGTACAATATTAATAAGCGCCCGTACCCCGTAAGTCTCCTGTGACGTGTAAAAAAAAAATCCTATCGCCCCGGCGATAATATCATTATAGAGTCATTTGACATGTCTCGAAGCGGTTTTCCGACCCGCCCCCACTGGCTAGCAAATTATACACGCCGTTATTTATTTTCGGTCGCTACCCCCGCCACCCGTCCAAACCCCTGCGGTACGCCTAATATTTTTAATGTCGTATTCGCGTGCCAGACGCCTGTTAAGTGTAAACGTATAACGGGATTTGCCAGAGTTATTCGGCGTGCGCGCGCGCGCGTATGACGGGAACGACGCGGGGTACAGTACGACTTCATTAAGTAGGACTCCGCGCTGGTTCTTATACTTCCCTCCGTCTACCGCCCGGACTTACCCTGCGCGAGATAAGGGTATTAAAAGTCGATTTTTGCCCGCAGGAATGAGAAAAAAGAAAATAATACCAATTTACTCCTACGGTCTCGCTACGCACTGATACGGTCGTATAGGTTAGGTATACGTATATACAATACAATATTGTATTGGTTTCGGTCCGTGGGAATTTAATTAATATAAATGGGCACATCGCGAGGGATAGTAAACAGATTACGTGTCCCTTTTTCGTATATATATATACGTGTGGGTGTGTGTGTGTGTCCAATATGATGTGTACTATAGCTGGAACTAGCCGGCGTGATGGGTTGATTGGTATAAATAAGGGACGGTATATACGTATACAGGTGGGGATGTTCGGGTGTGTGTGTGTGTGGGATCGAAGGGGTGTATTAACAGAGGAAAAGAGCGGACGGGGGCGCGCCAATTGAACAAATGAGAAACTCTCGTCCCGCCGCAGTCGAGCACACACACACCCACCCACCCACGCACACACACACACACACACACACACACACATCGAAATTTATGTTCGCCGTCCTTTATATTACGTATACAGCGTGTACGCGCATATATACGAGGTATACCGCGCGCGCGCTGTATACGCACAAGGTGCACACAAGCAAACACTTATTTAATATATCCTCGCGTCCCTTCCGACCGTTCTACGCGCGCGCGTATATAGGTACATAAAATAGTGTACTTGGTTTTTTCGCGACCGGAACGATTCGCGCGAAAGTGTCTCCCCATCCCTTATATTATGTAACGTTGACGACGAATTTACGACGACTCCGGCGGCGTTAATACACACACCTTCCTCCGCCGTGTTTTATCGCGAACCGCCACTTTAATTAATTCGATAAATCGTATCGGCGGCCCGGTGTTTGCGCGCCGCGACAAAATAAACCGCCTACGCGGAAACTAAATCGACTTGGCCACAAAGCGAATAATAAACAACAATGTGGCCGGAGAGAGCGGACGGAAATAAACGCGGCGGGCACGCCGGGTTTTAAGTGAAGTCAACAACGTTGGATCGGTTTTTACGACGGGCGCGCCCGTTTTTCCGTTACGCCGTTCGTTAAACAGGTTTGAGTGTAAGTAGAAGACGCTGGTCGATAGCGAACCGCGTACTTGGGTGACGGCACTTCGTTCGACGCGTTTTTCCGTTTTCCCGGTAGTGTTCCGTAAAGCGTAAGACAAAAACCAATCGCCCCCTCCAGTCAACTCACCGAGGTAAAATTGTCGGTATATTCGTTTCGGGCGTGGGCGGCAATTATTCGCGTTTTTCGACTGCTCGAAATTATAATAGTTCAAAGTTGTCGGGTATCGTGTAAAGACATAATCGTTTTCGATTATCGTTGTTTATTACGTAAATATATATATATATGTGTGTGTGTGTGTGTGTACTTTTACGTATATTGTTCTACGCGTCGTAAAAAGACGACGGACGTACGTCGTAAAATCCCGTGGCTAATTTACGTATTGTTCGGGAATACGACGAACGTTACATTTTACGCGTTTGCGACGAAATTACGCGTTCGAAATCGCAATTGGTGCCCCGTACGTTTACGTAAACGAATAACGAATACGTGTATTATCGCGTTTTTTGTTTCAGTCGTACTTTTGGACACCACTACCGAGCCGAGTTTACGATGGACAACGTACCCTTACGGACCAGACGCCAACGCGGCAGGGGTGAGTCTTTGTATACGTATATAGATAATATAATCCCTACGTATATATGTGCCCGTATACATTTTTAGTATTTTCTCGCAGGGTTAGGAGAGGAGGAAAAATGGTTTTTACATGTCGTCGATAAAAATGTATATATATATATACACGTGAATGTTTGTACACGTATACGAGCGCCCGCGTTTCCCCGGCGTATTATATTATTTTTCCGCTAGATAAAATCTATATCGTAAAAATCTACGACGGAATTATATGGTATTTCGATGTTAAATGGACCGGACTGTGTCGCGCGCGCGCGCGTTTTCTTATTTGTTTTTATACGCGACGATAAAAATGCCTCCGCCCGACGTCCCGACGAATGTCTGTAACGGATTAAAAACGGGTCGTCTCGTGACCGTCCGTCGTCGTCGTCGTGGCTAATGGATTTCTCGATTTCCCCCGTCCGCCACCCAACGTCGTCGCCGTCGTCCTCGATCAAAACTTATGATCGCGCGGGACCCGTCGGTACTTCGGGACCGTATGGTATAATCTTACGATCTACCCCTTCGCGGGCCGAAGCGCCCCACGCGTATATATGTGAAAAACCGTATGTCGCCCCTCGTCGACCCAAGAAAAATAACGCCGTTCGCGACGCGTATATAGATATATACGTATACTTACGTACATTCGAGCGGACTCGGCGGCACCTTATATTTTCCTCGCGTATACGGACGAAGAAATTATTTAGACCGTTTTGGCACGGGTCTATTGTCTTTTTTTCGTTCTCCGTATACAAAAAACAACGACTTTCCTTAATCGTTTAATATCGTTCCGTTGTTGTCTCGTACATACAAACTTAGATATATATAAATATATGTGCGTGTGTGTGTGTGTGTGTGTGTGTGTGTGTGTGTGTGTGTGTGTGTGTGTGCACACGCATGTACACGAAGATCAAAACAAATTTTAGATATTATACGCCTTTTCGCGTTATATTATTTTCGACTTTGCACTTAAATTTCGATTTCGGTATACGAAAACGGTATTTGTTTTGCAGGGCGTACACGGAATGGGTCGCGTTTTAAATGTCCCTTTCCCCGGGGCGTACGACAATAATAAGCTATACGCGCCGGAAAAAATCGATCGACCGGCCGTACTCGGCAGTTTTGGTAAAATAAAACGGAGAATACGTTAATTAACGTCGTCCCCGACGCCGCGGTCAGCAGCCTGCCGTCGGTTAGTTTCGCGAACACTTTCGGGCTCGCCGTATTTTCGGACCCACCCATCTCATCGTCGCGCGCGCACCCCTCTCCGTACCGAAACTTGCGTACAAAGGATTTTGGAAACTTTGTCAGGAACAAGTTTTACGGTTCAGAACGTCGTCGTCGCCGCCGCGCTTATAATTTCCCGCTTTCCCGCCTACTCGTGTGTGTGTGTGTGTGTGTGTGTGTGTGTGTGTGTGTGTGTGTATACCTGTGAAAACGATCGAGAGTATTAGCGACAGTAATATTTGGAATCGCGCGTGTTTAAACGACTACGTATATTTGTATATTTATACGTCGTCCGTGGGAAATCGTCACGTTTTTCTTCCGTAATTTTAATAACTCGTAGAACGGTTATCGCCGTTCGACGCGAACGACTGGAATAACAAAAAAAACGATATACGAATTTTCGATCGCGTTCACGGATTTCATTTTCTCCTACCCGGCGCGTGTACCGGAAACACTTCGGGTACGTCGAGTCCACTCGACAACGTCATACTACTAGTACTATGTACAAAATATATATCTATACCACGTACACACACGCGAGCTTAAAATACGCGCGCCATCGCCGTGTCGACGGCCCTCTCTTCGTTTCGCACGCGAGATCGGATTAAGTTATTATATCGTGTACGTACTTTTTTTTTTACACGCAAATTTTTCCCCTTTCGAACGCGCGTGCGCGCGCGCGATTTCCCCTCGACAACGGCGTATAATCGTAACATATATATATATAATGTATCGTATTGCCTGCCCGTACAACGCGCGCACGCGCACGCGCACGGTTAGGTGATCGGAAATAATACTCGTTACACGCGAACCGCGCGCGGGGTTAGTGGCCGTTGTACTTTTATAACGCCAATTTCTGACCGCCCTCGTCGTCGTAAAACTCTTCGCGGTGTACCCACCCACACACACACTCGCGCGCGCGTAATACGTTTATAAGTAAAAAAAAAAAAACAATATCGAATTTTCGTAGGGTTAACGATATATATATATTTATATCACAACGACCGGCGGTTACGGGGTGGGGAGAAAAACGGATAAAGTAGGTGGATCGAGAGTTTCGGAGTAATCCGATCGGTAAAATGGCGCTTTTTTATGTACGTCCGACGGCGGACGAGAAGCCGTAGTGTATATTACGTAGAATTTAGTTTCGGACTTATAGCCCGTACACGAGCGTGTTTCCACCACGCTTGTCCCGTCGTATATATTCTCACTTATATAAATAAATATACGTACACACACGCGCACGCACGTGTATATAGTGGGCGTGTCCGTTAAGTCCAATTAAAACCGTCGACCGCTCGCGCCCGAGTATTAAGTAAACGTGCCCGGAATATAATATATGTTCCCTATCCTAGTGCACCTATTGTTGCGACGTGGTCTGAGGGGTGTTGACCCGTCACGGGTAAAGTGTGTGTGTGTGTGTGTTATGGAGGAAGGATTTCCGGTCCTTATGTAAGGAATAAGGATAAATATATTACCGTATATTATATATACGGCGGTTCCGGGGGGGGATTTAGTCGAACGCTAACGAGAAGATTTCAACAACGACGGTGTATTGTAACGGTACGAGACTTCGATAGCGCCTAATGATATTGTTTAACGGTACTCGGGCGTGACGATTGTCTTATGTTATCGGGGCGGGGGATTGGACGAAAAGCGTTAACGTCACTTACCCCAGCCGGCGTACAAGACGTTGGCGTTTCGAACGTCGAACGACGATTTCGTAAATGGAAAAACCGGATATCCCAATAGTAAGGTTTTTTTTTCGGAATACCTAATAATTGTCAGGAGGAGGGGGAGAATCGTGAACGAAAGCGACGTTGTCGATAATTCACGAGCCGAATACACGAAAATCGTCTATCGAACGAGCGACGCGGTTATTAAATATGGTTTCCGAGTCGATACGTGAAAACTACCGAAACGATAAACAAATGCCCAAGTCGCGTTTGCTTTCGACGGCGCACGGTCGGCGGCGTTCCCGCCACGAAACGGACTCCGCGACGGGCGGTGGTTACCCGACGTACGGTTGTTATCCGCCGGAGGTAAACCCGTTTATTAGAGCGGCGGCGGTTTTTCGTTTTCCGGCGTTCGTTCCCCCCTGACTACATTCGTCGTCGTTCCGATCACGCGGACGAAACGTTAAATACGCCGCTGATTGCGTCTGAATTACGTATGCAAATCAGTATTGTCGCGGGACGAGACGCGAACGGGATGCCGCTAAACTTTTCGAATCGATCTCGGTACGGGAACTCCGTCACGCGCGTCGCCCCGCCAATTGGACAACGCGCCCGGTGCGAAACTTTCGACAGGTTTTTACGCGTTGTTTACACACACGCGCGCCCAACGTATCCGACACGACGACGCGCCGGTCGTTTATATATACTCGTGGGTAACGTCTAACACGTCTAGACCAACGGTTACGTAATATTAGATCCCGAATTGCTAATAATACGTCGAAACAACAACGTGAGAACGGTCCGCCGAGACTCGTTAATCGTAATACGGCGTAGGTCTGTCTGTGGCCGACGGACGAAATCGGACCGTGTGTACGGGACCGCAATAGTACCGTCGGTGTACAACAATTTTTCCAAATTCGCGCGGTTCGTCCGAATTGTGTGACTTCGGTACGCGCGCCGCGTAAACGAACGCGGCAAATTCTACTTGGGCGCGCGTATTAACGTGACCGTCAACGCGGGTTTTTATTCCGACGTCAATAATAATTACACGAAGCGTTCGCGCCAGCTCCCCGGGAGACGGTTATCGCGACGTTACAAATTATAACAATAGCACACGTACGGCTCGGAATAATAATGGCGACCGTAAACCTTCACCGGTGGATTACGCGCTTGCGTAGAAATCGTTTCCGCGCGCCGTCGAATAAATCTGTCGTCCGGCGTTCGCGTACGTATCCGGTGTACCGTAACAAGGCGGCTCGCCGGAAAAGTTGGAACTTCGCGCCGGTGACGAACGTCCGAACGTTTTCGGTAGTCGTTCTGAAAATCGTCATCGAACGGTCCTTAAAGGGATCGTTTTCCTAAGCGTGGCCGATTTTCGGCGCGTGTCGACGCGACTGTTTTCGGGTTAGCCGGCGGCCGCGGTGTGGCTAGTTACCGCGCGGCGAGAAATTATTCCCCCAAATAGTCTCGTTCCACTGAGTGAAATTAATTTGACACGCGTTTTTCAACCGTCGTCGATTTTACGGGCGCCGCGCGATGTTCGACATTTGTTAAACGGTCGTATTTTAACGATAAAACCCGTTTATCGTGTCCCATTAATTTCGGGCGGACGATCGTTAAATTTATCGGGCGCTCTCGTCGGAAACTATTGATGGCCGCCCGCCCACGGGCCTCGTGGCTATTTGATTTCCGAACCGTATAAAAACACGTACCGCGTTGGCGAAACGAGTACAGTTTCCCGTGTACAATGTTACCGTTAGGCCACACGTTCGTAGAGGTATTTCGAAACAAATTCGATTTCGCGTAATTGCGTCGATTAAACCGGCCGATTAGTACGACTACGCCGGTGATGTTTCGCCGCGCTTTCTTGCGCCGAGCCACGGACGTAATTAATCCGGGCAAAGGTCGCGGAAAAAATATTGGTAAAAATCGTTTTGAGACGCGCGCGCCCCCCTTCCACACACACACACACGTACAACAACCAACAAGCCGCGTGGACAAACAATTATTAGTAGTACGGCGAACGATCGAAATTAAATCTATCGCGTATCTCGAAATAATAATAAACGAATTAATATATCCGAGATACGTATCATGTGCGTAAAAAATCGTAAAAAACGTCGTTCACGGACGGACGAAATTAAAAACGAAAAAAACCAACGAACGAAAAACTCGTCGTCGACGAGTGTGCCGTTTCGTACTACTTCTAAATTGTTTGCCGCATACGTATGCATACTTAACACGTTCAAATATAGACGATAATCGCGTTTTAGTTGGAACAATTTTTTTCCATACCGATGATAATATGTACACACATAGGCGTGTGTCTAGTCAGAGCGCCGTCTCAAATCTTGTCCACCGACCCGATAAATTATTGGCCCGATTGTTTACGGCTCCGATATTTATTTTCGATTATTTATTCCCGTGCTGTTGTTGCTGGCGAACGATTTGTTTCGATTTTTTATCGTTTCACTGAGCCGGCGATCGTATTCCGTCGTTGAAGCGTTACCATCGTCGACGACGACGACGAATTTTTCGCGGACATCATCGATATAGTCGATAACGCGTACCAAACGACGTCCGCGATCGTGCGCATTACGTAAACGCGCGTGACGTATCGTACCGTTTACCTTTGCCACGCGTGTATCGTAATTAATCGACCTAAATTCGCGTACGAACTGGACCTTGTTTTACGTATTCCGCCGTGATCGATTCATGGCGATAACCTTTGTTCCATTTTAGTCACGTTTTTTTCGTTAATATTTTCATATTACGTGTCGAAACGGCGTCGTCGTCATTCAACTATAGAAATCTACCTCGTCACTAAATTCGTTTAAACGGCCGCAATTATTACCCCCCCCCCCCAGTACAACGGCGAAACATTGATCGTGGAAAACGTAGTGCCACCGCATGGTATAGATGTGTGTGTGTGTGTGTGTGTGTGTGTAGCACTTGTCCTCCACAAGCGTCAATTATCGAGCATTTTCAAAACGATTATATATATATATACAGGTTTTACGCGGTTCGATAACAACTTCGATCGTTCCGCTACATACCATTTTGTCTTTCTGATTTTCCATTCGCGGTAATATATTAATAGAAGACAACGATCGTTTATATAGTTATAAATTTTTGGATGTATAAAAGTATTGAAACGGTAACCTAAGGACTGTGAAATTTTGCCGTAAACGTCTTCTACATATACGTACGCGCGATGTTAATTTCGGTGTTTTCGAGCCACGCGATTTGTTTCTATTCGATTATTGTTTTTTCGTCGCCGGGAAACGAAGAGATTATACCCGCCGTTGACCGGTCGCGATAAAATCCGGTCCGATTTACGCGGACCGTGAGAAACGTCGGCGGAGATAGAACACGTTCGGCGTCCGCGTGTCACCAAATCGCCGATCCAGAAAAACGGTGTATAGCGGTGGGGAGAATTAGAGGGCGCGCGGCGTTTCGGAAAGAGCCGACGTCGGTCATCGTTCGATAGGAAGCGACGCGGATATAATAGTCGACGGTCCCCGCCACCAGTGCCGAGCGGAAATATCGCGCGTCTAGGGAATTGGCGAACGCGGCCGCGAGTTTCTTTTGTTTTTGTATAAGTTCGCGCGTTCGACACTATTGTTCGGGTGAACGCGTAGGTGCGAAGGGGTTGGGTCGACGACGGGCCGTGAGGTGGACGCCGACGCGGTGGTGGTCGCGTGTATATCAGACACTCGGGCAGGCGCGCGTATATATCGTTTCGGATTCGCACACGATCGATACGTCGAACGTACGCGTAAATACGACCGTATTATCGTTCCAAGAACGAAAAATACTGACGGAATACCGATAACGTAGAATTGTCCTATCGGACTCGTAAAAGCAAAACGACATGACGACGTACGGCTGGCACGCCGCTGCCTATATTACACATCCAGGGACGTTGGGTTAAGACCGTCGTTTCCGGTTGTGTTTATAACGTCGGGACGGTTGAGGCCGCCGAAACGGTTTTTCGTTTTTGATTATATTTTTACGGCCGAAGGCGAACGATAATCTAGAGAGAGAGAGAGAGATACTACCTCTATATACCGTCGTAGCCGCAACGCCGCGCGTCACACAAAGGATGAGTTGCGGTTTTCTGGATCATTACGCGGTACGGTGGACGTGTCGTCCCGAATTATATTATTGTACGCGCTGGCCCGTGTGTGAACGAAAGATTCGGACGAACGACCGTTTGAGTTTTGTTGCTATCGCGTACTATTTGGAGGATACGTTCCCGGGCCGTTGTTTTACGCGCGCAGCGACCAAAAAAAGAATTAAACGCTATTATTCTCGGATACGGAACTCGACGAATTACGTTTATAGAATTATACGAGAGTATAACGAATAGGATTTAGACGTTCGCTACGCGACTGTTTCGTCTACACGCCGTAATCGTTTCATTAAAATCGTCGTATCGTCGAAAAACCACGGCCGACGAAATATTTCGTTACTTTTTTTTTGAGCGCGCGAACCCACCCGACGTCCGTACGTTACTTTTCTGCCTTCCCTATTTCGTTTTTCTTCACGCGTTCCGTTACGACAACACCGATCGGTCTATCCGTTTTCGTTGGCCGTCCGTGTTTCCATTTCGGTTTGCTCGCCGTCCACTTTCCTCTATCGGAAACGATTCGACGAGTTCACGGGCCACACCTCGGCCGTCGTCATCGTCGTCGTAGTCGGTTACCATTTTTATTACGCCGAAAGAAGGCCTCGTATTAGGTACCGCTTTATATAGTTCACGTACGAGCACACGTCGAGCGTCGCGTGTAATATCGTGTGCGATACGAGGTAAGACGAGTGAACACGATATACGACGTAACCGACAACGCGGATGACGATAATAACACGCGCCGGGTAATACGAAAAAAAAAGAACGGAAGAAAATGACCAACGCCGCCGCCGGATTATTATAATGACTTTGCGGTCGTCTCTTCGTTCGCGGGGCCTCTGTAACACGTTCGTGGGAGGGGGTGGCGGGTGAAACACGACTCGAACGTATTTTTATAACAATTGGCGAACACGCGCGCGCCACAATAGCTCCGCTTTCTCGGCCGCCGACAGATTCGGTCGCGTCACTCTCCGTCCGGCGGTTACGACAAACGCGCGCGCGGTTATTATTATTATTATTGTCGTTATTATTATTCTCGCGTCGTATACCGAATATATGTGTGTGCGTGTGTTGTATGTATAGCGTCGTGGCTGCTCGGAGTGATCGACCGTGTGTACGTACAACGCGACGGCGTTTTTGTTTCGAAATTATCCCTTCTTATTGAAGCCGCGACGCGCGTTTTTCTCTCCCACTGCACCATCCTTTTTCTCTAACCGGTCGATATAACGTACGTACGGTACGTATCTGTGTGTGTGTGTGTATAAAAAAAAAATATACGACCGACACAACGCCGTCCGCGTTTTCTCTCTCTCCCTCGAAACGACGTGCCGGTAAATTATATTTTTACACCTTACACGCCACCTCCGCCGCCGACTCTACCTGGTAATAACGTTTCACAAATCATCGCGCTGCCCCGGTGTAATCGGCCGAGTAATACCGCGCGTCAGTGTACGCGTCCCGGTTCGAATTAAAATCACGCGCCCGACGATTTTCGTTTCGGTCGAACCGCGGCACCGTCCGTCGTCGTTCGTTCTCGTCCAATAATCGGCGCCGTAACGCCGACGATAATCGATTCCGTCCGCCGCGGTCCGGTTACGCCGATAATAATTCGTAGTTCGTACGTTTTCTACCGTCCGCCGAACGAGTCGCCCATCCATCGTCCGACGTCGACGGCGTAGCGTTATATCGCGCGCGTTACGTTTTTTTCGAAAAAAATTCCGTCCGTGTTCCATCTCCCTCGTCCCGGTACACGAGACGTCCCGGCTCTGTCGTTAATTCCCGCGGATTTATCGCGCCGCTATAAACCGTACGGTTTGGTCACCCGAGGTCCCGGGACCGTTGAACGGGGAAACGAGAGGCACGAAATTAACGAGCCCGACGACGTTCGTGTCAGCGGCGGCGGCGGCGGCGGCAGCGATGATCACCGTGCGCGTTCGACAAGTATGCCGGAGGACGGGGTACTTATCACTTTGTCCCCCGCGGCGTCGCGTCAACGGCACGGCGCGTCCTACGTCTATTGTAACGCGCGCCAATACGCGAGCGGTTGATGTACAGCGTGTAGGGCGCGCGCGGACGACGACGACGTCCCGCCAACGAATTTCCGCCGCCGCCGATTGTCAATTTTCCGGGCGAGCGGATACGCGGTACGGGTACACGGAACGTCGCACGCGACCGACCGCGCCCTTCCGGTCCGTTACCGTACACACACACACGCATATACATACACGCGCGCGCGCATGTTCGAATATATAATATTTCGGGGCTTGCGGAAGTCGAGACACGCAGCGGTTCGAGGGATGATTCCGAAGCTATGTGGTGAACGAACTGCGCGTATGTGTTCATGTCCCGGTCGCCGACAAAACGTATACGGTGACGAACGTAGGACGAGTGTAGGAAATCGGTCGCAAGAGTCCACACGCGGCGTATAAGTGCGCGATTGATAAAGGAGAGGAATCGTCGTGACGCGCGTTATAATCGGCCATTCCCGCCGATCGTCGTCGTTAACGCGATATCGGGACGATAATAATACGCCGGCGTGTGGATTCGTAAAAATAAAAAAAACGCGATTTTTCGTACCAAAAAAATAATTCCGTAAAGACCCGGGGCGGAGGTTAGGACTGTTCGCGACGTCCCTCGGGGATTGTACGTCCGCGGGAAAAAAATCCAAGCGCGTACACGTTGTATTCGCGCGTCCTTTCCCTTTTGATCGTCGTAGTCGTCGTCGTCGCCGGTCTATATAACGAGCGTGTATCTGTATTTGTGTGTGTGTATATATTCTCGTGGGAGTTCATTAATAATAACGCGCGTCGGTCGTATACGAATACACACACACACACACACATACATATATATACGAGGGAAATTATTAAACCGCTCTCGACTCCCTTTCTCAACCCCCGCTACGTCGATCATGTACTACCCGCACCGCTCGACTTGTAATAATATCGAATTCGTCCCGAGTTTTTTCTTTTACGGCCGGCGACGATATTTACGACTCCGCCGCCGCGTCGGTTCGGTCAACTTTTACGACCGACCACCACCGCCGATATAACGATATATAATAACGACGACTGACCGCCGCCTTCGTTGCCGACGCGATCGGTCGACCGCAAAAAGTACACGTACGAAAACCAAAAAACTTCTTCCTTTTCGCCGTCCGCCCCCCCCCGTGCCGCCCGCGACGTTTTTTCCCAATAATATCGCGGGGTTTTTTTTCGCACGGACACGATTGCCGTCAAATTTCGTCATTCTATCGTTTCCGTACACCGTTACTGAAATTTACGTCACCGGCTCGATTTTATTCTCCCGTAAGATTTGCGGTTCTAACGCCCGAGCTTATTGGCCAAGCTAGACGAAATATTTAGTGGCAATTTTCCCACTAAATAACCGCGGTCGTTCGCCGGGAAACGCGCCGTCGTAAACGTTTTCTTCGCGGTCCGCGGGCGATTTATCGACGAAAAGGACATGAAAAGAGCGGAGACACTGACCAAGTTGTCGACGAATTTTTCTGGACCTGTTTATTTTCGTGTTTGACGAGTCGACCGAATCGGTTTCTCGCGTAATTCCGTGCCCGATGACGAATCGGCCCTAGCGTTATAGCCGGTATTTCGTCGGATTTCCAAACGGATTTCGCCGCGTGTACCGGTCTACCGCGAATATACGCGACGTACCGCGAGAGTGTTTTCGACATTTATTATGCACTTTTTCCGTTCTCGTTCGAACGTAGTCGAAAGGGACACATTCCTCGTCGTCGACCCAAATATATAACGGGCCCGAACTTTGCGCGCAATACAAACGTAGAACTTTGACTCGTCGAACTCTTTCTGTGTGTGTGTGTGTGTAGCGTTTCGTTTGACAGACAGTTCCGAAAAACTCATCGGTCGTGTCGAACACCAAACGTAAACGGTAAACCCGCTAGGGTCGCGTGTCCAGATAACTGTATCGACTAATATATTATTTACTTATTCGGACAAACGAAAGTTATACGCGTACGTATTTTCGTCTAGGCACACGCGCGTTCTGCCGCGTAACTTTCGTCGTCGTTGTGCCGCCTCCGCGAGGTCGATTGTTTTATTATTATTATTATTATTATTATTATTATTATTATGACGGAAACTTTTGATGTATTCACGACGGCGCACGATGTTTTAGACGGCATTGTGTACGTATATATAAGTGAATTTTTGCGTCCTGCATTTCTGACATTACGTCAGTATTCTCTCTATCTACTCGCGTGTACACATATATATATATATATGAACACGTATTTGATCCGCTGTTTTGATAGCTCGCTGCCAGGAAGGAATATCGTAGTTGATAAACCCTTGCACGAGCGTACTTAACCGTGTATATATATATAAGCTCTTTGAACTCGACCGTACCTATATACATTAATATATATATATATACACGCACGCGCGTACGTATAACAGCCGTCTATTATCACGACGACGAAGGAATTTCGAAAAGAGCTCGGGCGAGACCGTGTCACGTACAATATTGTTGTACGTATTCGCGCGGTAACTCGGCGAGATGCACGGTGATGAGTAGTGACGTTTCGATGAGGAGAGAGGAAAACCGCTTGCGTAGCGAGAATCATCTTGATCGCCCCCTCCCCTTCCTCATCATATTAACCGGTAAAACGAACGGACAAAGATTCCGACGGCCGGAAGGAAAACGAGCGAGTACTGTACGTATATATAGAGAGGGAGAGGAAAAAATCGACGAGCTGATGGCGCGAAACGTGTACGACGTATAAGAGGATCGGACGCGAATGCTCGCTGACCCATGGCTCCCTGCGGCGAAGTTTCGGATTACCGTGGGAGACGGTCGCAGGAACCGACGTCGTCTTTGTATAGACGCGCGCGTGCTTAGTCCGCTAAGAATGGAACGTTATTTAGTGCGTGTGTAGGCGAATCAACGGCGGCGGAGCCGAAACTTTCGAGCAATAATTAATCGGGTTGGCCGCAAAGGCGAACTTATACCGTTGTATCGTGTGTCGCGTCTATATATATATATGTGTGTGTGTAAGTACTCCATGGATAAAGTTCTCAGTCGACAGGGTTAATCCTACCCTTATACACACGTACCTCCGGTTACCATCCCTGCGGCTCGTTTACTCGTCAATAGAACGTTCGCTAAATAACAGTTCAAAGTTCTCTCTTTTTTTTTCGTCCAGTATATATATACTGTAATAATCTTTTGTCATTGTCATTCCGCTGCGCCTTCGGCCGGTCGTATATCTGGTTTCCCGCGCGCGACTAATGAGCGAAACACACCCCCTTTCCCGACAGTTTCTGCTGCCACCGCCGCCGCCCCCACGGATTTCCATCGCGGCGTCGCCAAAGAGTTGTTATTTACTACTCGTATTTCTTCGCCACGACTACTACGCCGTACATACTATGTATATATATATATATATATATATATAAGGGAAATATCGTTCGCCATCAGTCAACTGGTCCCACGGGGCGTTTTTTGGCGGCGCGTTTTTTTTCGCCTTTTCTTTCTTTTCCTCCTCCGCGTCCGTGTTTAACGAGCCGGAACGCTCGAGCTTTTCCAGATTGCCCGAAAAATCGCGTCGTTTCCTAAACCGCCACCGCGCAAATGTCGTATGCGTGTGTTTGTATGATGACGACGAGAGGGGTGGAATGGTGGCGACGCCGCCGCCGCCGCGCTAGAAGAACGCTAGAATATAAATTTAAACGCTGGAGACACTCGACCGCGTTGAGTTTAGGACGATTACGTTTATTGCTCGTCGTTCCGATTCCGTCGATTTACGTTGTCGATGGAATCTCGCGTAGCGCGTTTTCGTATTCGCGGAATAATTTTGTCACCAGACCTAGTTTAGTTGTCCGAAGTACTGCCTTCAAGCTTTCCGGGCCAGTGAGTGTATTGCCGAGGCCATAAAAAAAAAAAAAAAAAGA
>JAIPRN010000138.1:0-37836 GCA_025469175.1 Geopemphigus sp. TES_GeoC_2020
ATTCTTTTTTAATTATAAATGTATGTATTTTAAAGGGTTTTATACCTATATGGTTAAGAGGAATATATAATGCTTGTTATTTAACAACATCTAATATGACTGATGCAGTTAGCCCGGCATTCATTATTCCTGGTATGTTTACATATTGATGTTTTATTTGTTATATATAAATTTTGAAGTTGTAAATTATTTTTCAGATTATAATTTGTCATCACCAGAATATTCAACATGGACAGAGTCTGTATGGCATGAAGTACAAATCCGTATGTTTCTCAGGCAGTCCCTAAAATTGCAAATATTTATATGTACTTTTGGAGTTTCGATATTTATATTTTCTTTTATTATTGTACGAAAATTGTATGTTCACTCTGATATATATTTTAATAATCAAGAGTAAGTTATGAAATATATTACAATTAGTTTAAAATATAATTTGTTCTTAATTATATAACTGAATTTTAAAAATAACTATACTATTCATAATTAAGGTATATCTTAGTTATAAATATTTTTTTTAAATCAATTAAATGTGCTTTTCAGGTCAAATTCAGTCACAAGTTGTTAACAACATTTACTACAAGTAATATTTTTATTAATTGTCTGTGATGTTTTTCTTTATACAATTTTGCATATTTATAATGTAAAACTATTAAAATTAATTTGTAAAGTTTTATAGTTAATTTTTTAACCTTTGTAAATACTTAAACAATACTTGTTTAAAAATTACTTTTAATATTTATTTTCTTATAACAACAGATTTTAACCCAAATTATTGTAAGAATATTTTTAATTATTAAAGATTTTATAATTATAATTATATAAAATAATTTATAACTACTAATAAACAGAAATTATTATTTTATTCCATATTATTGTAAGCATTTATAACTAAATGGATATATTCATCTTTAAATATTTGTAATAAATATAATAATTTAAAAAGCTATATTTTGGCAAAATTCGTTTTAACTTGTATATCTGACATATTTATTAAAAATTTATTTTTGGTATTGAGTAATGTGAAGTGAATATTTGGCTTTATAATAAGATTTATTTATTTGTACTTGCAAATTTTCTATACAGTTGTCCCTGAATAATTTATATATGTGTAATTGCTGTTTAACTATGCTCACAAGATTATTTAACCAAATTTTTGTTTTTTTTTTTTAATTAAAAAAAAATTAACAAATTTACAAAATTATTGACACATTTCGTTTCAGTTACAACCTTTTCAACTATTTGATGTTTGAAGAACTACAAGAAGTAATGTTATAAAAGCTAAATTATAGTATATACATATTAATAATGTATATTATAACAATAATTAATAAATATAAATACAAATAAGATTAATTTATAATACACTTTATAATTTGTAATTTTTATATTGTAGCTTGTGTGTAGTAATTTGGCAAATTGGATGGTGCAAAATAAACATTCAAGTAGGTGTATGTTGATGAGGAATAAATTTATTAAAGTGTAAGTTTGATTTTAATTAATATTGATAAGTATTTTTTGGATTTCCAAACAACAAAATATATCTTAATAAAATATAGTATTGAAGTAAATATATTTAGTATTAGAAATATAAAATAACTCATAAGATAGCTTTTTTATAGAATTTCGTACACCATTGTTTTATTAGTTAAAAACAGAATATGTTGTTCTAGAATAATAATGATAATAAAAAGAAATATAACGCTTTAATTTAAGTTTAAATTATATATATTTAAGTATATTTGTTAGTCTATAATTATACTAGACTTAAAATAGATCAATGCAGATGATAGAATACCTATATATATTATAGTAATGGTAATCAATAAGTATTTTCTAAAAAATGAATATAATTTTACAAAAAATTTTTAAAAAAATAAAAAATTGAAGAAATAATTTTACAATTAAAAAATTAAATTGCAATAATCATGTAAATAAAAATATTTGTATAAAATATATAAATATATATTCTAATATATTTACTTTGTACAACCTCTTTGTGTATTTTTTTTATATAAATCAATTGTTAATTAACATTAAATATATATACAAAATTAGACAATTTAAATGGATTTAAAATATTACGTTGGGTAACCATTAACAAACAATACAATATACAAAATACATTTAATATAGAAAACTTATCAGTATAATTTAATAGATGGACTAAATATTATTGACGTATCAACAATATGCAGAATTCCATATAAAAATATTCTATCATATATATATATGATAAAGTGATTAAATATTTGTATTATTTGATTTCATTTTAAAAACTATTAAAAAAAAATGTGTTGGGATAGAAACATACATAAGCTAAAATATCTTAGGATTTGTCAAAAACAAATATAAATCGCTATAAATCACTCATTAATATGTAATGGTATTACAGATTTGGAACCAAAAGGTGACTTGTACTGAATTCCAGTTAAATGAAATACTTGAGACGGTATTCCCATATTACAAAGATAAATTTTACCATTTGATTCACTGTAAGATAAAGGTAATGCTGGTACTAAAGAATATTTTACTATTATTGAGGGTGTTCCTTGCGATGGAGGATCAATAGCCATTAACGGTGATCTAACTGATTTGGCCCAGTTTGTAATATTTCGAGATACATTATCAGTTTGTTCATCAGCCAATGACACCACTACAAAATCCGGATCTAATAAACCATGCAACTCTAAAAAAAATTATTTCAATTTTTATTTATTTTAATAGACTAAATATTGCAGTATTATTGAACCAATTAATAATGGTTACAATACCAACATATTTTTTATTTTGAGCAGCATAGGCAACTGGTTTTAACCAGGCTAATTGACTATATACATAAACATAAATTAATTTATATTTAATTTCCCAGTGTAATAAATATGTCTACTTTTGGCTATGTTAAACAGTAATAAGGGTGCCATTACTAATGTATGATTGAGGAAGGAGGGAGAATTTGTATGTATGCTAAAAATACATATTAGAAGTATACTTATATATATTTCACTTACAAGAAAATATTTTCAAGTTTTTAAAATTAACTTAAAAATTCCAATGTTATTGTTAGTAATATTTTAGAACACAAAATTATTGAAAATTGTGTAAAAAACGATAAACGAATTATAATATATTTTAAGCTGAAAATTACCTGCTGCACTAGTAATAAGTGTGCCAGTTGTAAATTGATATAAAGCCATTTCATTAGCCAATTGTGGGGTATATAATCCAGGTTCAGAAAGAACAACTACTGTATGCACACCATAACTGCTTAATTGTCTTGCACAATTTATACCCATAGCACCTGATCGATTAGGTCCACATAAAACTACTACTCGAGGCCACTGGTGTTCATTTCGAGGGTTAAATCTACATGTATAAGAAATAACAAGTAAATCTGAAAAATGTAATTATATTATAATTTTTATATTTAAGTAATTCACCTATAACCTCCGCCTAAAAGTTGTAAAACCATTTCAGTAGCTGCTCTTCCAATTATTTCATTCTGACGGCCTGTTGTTAAACCATTTTCTTCAACTAAATTAAATAGTTTCCATTTTAATTCCGACGTTATGCTTGGAACAACTAATCCATCATCTATATATTTTGAATATATTAACAATGATAACAATAATAAAAACATAAAATTCGTTTTGAATAAATTGTACAAATATTTACCTGTTATATACTCATTGACAGCTGGTGAAGGAACTGTAACTTGTCTGAACTTAACTGGTGTTGAATGTAATACATTTTCATTATGTTTATATTTGTTTGAAACTCTTTCATGTGGAACAAGATCAGGTTTTTTGTGAATTTTGTTATAAAAATCTTTTTTGTTAAATAAGGCTAGATTTTTTTCAAAATCAAAATCTTCTTTGACTATTGTATCTAATGATACACCAAAACAAGCATCATTGCGTTCTTTATGATTTGAAAAATTCTGAGTCGATTGTTCTAAACAATATGAACACAATAGTAATTCAAATATAAAGGTTCTTATTAAAAATGCACTTTAATCTAAAGTATTTTTTTTTAAAATAAACAATACATATGCGGAGGTAATCAAAACATGCTTAATATAGGAAAAACTTAAATTATGTCAGATTAAGCACATGAAATAACATTGGTAATATTTTAAATGTTGTTTATTCATCTATAACAGATATAATATTAAACAGAATTTACTAACCTGGTTCAGATGTTGAAATAGTTCTAGATTTATTCTTTTGTTTAGAGTTGTTTTGTTTTGACGAGGACACATTTTTTTTATTTTTAGTTACTTCACAAAAGATTTGTTCATTTTCTAATTGTGTTTTTATAATCTTTAAGTCCTCTATTGTTGACGCTCTAGTTAAAAAATAATAATTAGGTGTATTATTATTTAAATGTTATTTTTTTAATCTACTTTACTTTATATAAATTTCATCTTCTGTATGAGGTATACCATTTTTAAATGGTCGTTTTAGGATTAAAGTATCGTTGTCACCAGACATACCATTCACTTCACCTTGCACAACTGAACCATCCACACAATTGATGGACACACAACATCCTTTGTATTCGTTAGCCATTGTTTATAAATTATATTTGACGAGTTAATTTTCAAATAAGTATACGAAAAACCGTTAAAGAATAGGAACGGTGTCAAACATAATGTCATAAAAAACAATAAAATTCCAGGTGACCTGGGTTCATATAGTTTCTAAATTTCGACTTCGTTTTACTAATCACTATTGTATAGGGGTGAAGTATAGCCAAACAAAGCAAAATGTTTGTTGACAAATGCGATAACTATATCACAGACACGGTGTAACCATATTGCCAAATTGAGTTATTGGAATTAATAGATTTTCAATTGTTTTGAGTGAAAAAATGATGTATAGAGTACTGTAATCAATAAATATTATTCGTCAAGTTATCATAAATAGTATGTATCATAAACTAAATATTTAATAATTATGGCTACTTACGTCAATATAAATCAACAGGGGAGAATTTATAGAAAGGAAAACAGAATGTGCAGTTCATTAATTCCATTTGATTAGTGGTATGATGTGTATTACCAATTTAGTATGTTGAACATTACGGGTAATGATGGGCGATTCTTAAAAGTGAATCGATTTACATTGAATTGCAAAAATCGATCGATTTTAAAATCGATTTTTTCATATATGCCAAGTATTAGTAGTAATATTTTGTAATTTACTACAATCATACATGTTCGGGTCGAGATTTGAAGATTGGATTTACTTGGATATAATTTAATGTATAAGTAATAAAAAAAATCCTATGATATATCTTAAAAATAAATATTATAGGTACACTTTTATTAATATTTTAACGGCCAAGATAAAAAAGGGCTTTAAATGAAGTGGCTGGACAAAATATAACATTATAAAAATAATATATTACTTATTCAGTTTTAAATACATATATTTGCATAAACAATAACTTTTATTGATTAACAGTTCATAACACATATTTTTGTAAACATAATAACTTTAACGTTTACAGTTTTAAATCCATATATTTGCGCATAAAATAATTTCTACATTGTCTTAAATTTAATACAAATAATGGATATAATGCTATAACATAAATATACCTAATTTCATGATTTAATAAAATTTAATTTAATTAAATTTAATACCTAATATACAAAGTGTAGATTGTAGGTATAAAAAAAGTGTTTTTACTAAGTTTTATTTGAGTGTATATATAGTAACTTATTTATTTGTTTTGATTTTATTAAGTTTTATGAAATGAAATAGTTAAAAATTATTTATAGGTAGACAAGTTTAATATATGGTGAGAGTATTAGTTTGAGTTTAATTCAAATGCTAATCACTTTCAGTAAGAGATTCAAGAAATAAAAGTTTATTTAAGTAATCGCCTGTCAACCATTTTCGAGAATCAGTCATCTTTCATTATCTTTAATTAATCATTATCTTCTCTGATTTAAAAAATAAATGCTCCGATGGCACTGATGTAGCTACCATCGATAAATATAGATCAATATTTTTTCTTAAAAATGGGTAAGTCGGCCCATGAGTGTCCCAAAAATTAAAAACATTCTCAGTTAAAGAAATAGTAGATTGATTTAAGTAATGCATTAAATCAGTTAGCATTTTATTATTGGGTTAATTTACTGATTCTTCAAGTACCAAGATTTTAAATTTTCAAAGAAAAAGAAATCAATTCAATGATAAAATTGCCCTGGCAAAATCGATAAATCGTCAAAACAAAATCGATTTAAATTGCCCATCTCTATTTACGGACCCGTCGTAAATTAACAATTACCCCAACGCGGATGCAATTGATAGCGAATGCGAGCCGCACGTTCTAAAAAATTAATTTCAGTAGTCCATCACGTGCACTTAAATTACGGGTAATAACAACCTATGGTGTAAAAATATTATCGCCCTAAATATTTCATAGAAAATTATTTAAAGAACGAATAAAACGTAACACTTAATATCATTAGAATAAGAATCAAATATTTTAAGTTATTACTTGAAATGTTAAGTGAAGAGGTAATTTAAGAATTTTATCAATTATACTTATAAAATAAATAGTAAAATTGATTTTAGTTTTATGAACATTTAGTCCAAAATAAATGTAATTGTATCACAATATAGTTTAAAGATCTCAATAAATGCCTTAATAACTGATATCATTCTATTATATAATAGTCATACATCCATGTATATGTAATATACTTATTTTATATTTTGTATGGTAAATCTTGTAAAAACAATTATACTAAATAAAACAAAAAATATATATATATATAATATGATAAGGCAAAAAATAGGTTTGTCATATCTTTTTAAATATTTATGTAGCATTACTGCTGGTTCTACCTAAGTCCTAATCAATAAGGTAAGGTCAATAATGACCAAATCCATTAGTAAAATGTTTTATGAATTATTTAATTGTATTTAGTGATATAAAACCAAAATTGAACAGAGTATATCACATTATTAAAAGCATAAAGTTATAACACAAATTAAACGTGTTTTCTGGATTTAGATACAAGGAAATATTTTTAACATAAAAGTTAATGTGGAAATAAACTAGTAACTAAACAATCTTTTGTTCTTCATATATTTTTATAATATAAAATTTAAAAGTACTATTTTTGTTCAGAAATGAATGATAAATAAGATAATTCAATTCAAAAAGAATATAAAATCTGTACTAGTCACATAAAATAGAATTTAGGAAAAATAAAACATGTCACTATATAGTAATTAAAGGTAAATACATTTTAGTTATATAATGTAGTGGAAATATTTTGTTATAAAATTATAAAATATTTAGTCGATTCAAGCAATAAGTTAAATTAAACAAAAGTATAAATTTATTTCTGTATATTATAGATAAAAATTATATAGTAACAAATATAGCAGATGATTTTAGTTCTGTATTCATACTTTTTGCTTCAACGTGTAATGACTGATCTCTAAATAAAACAAAAAAATTGTTTTATTAAAATACAACAATAAATCTTATAGTACTAATATATTTATACATATAATGCTTACATGCTTGCAGTTAATGTAAACGTAATTTCGCCTTTTGATTTCAGGTCAATATGTGCCTATATAAGTTTATTTTAAACATTTTACTAATATTTACTAGAAGATAACTTACCTCAGATTTACTGATATTGTCATTTCCGGATAAGGCAGTAAGGATAATATTATCAGCATAAGCATTAGTTATTATACTTTTAGTACTCGGTAAAATTTCGTTTTGATCAAAATGTATAGTTTCACTACAACACTAAAAAAATATGTTTTAATTTTTAGGAATAGTCTAAAATGTAGACAAATATATACTAACATCAATTACTATTGGTTCTTTTAGCGTGTGAATGTCTATAGTAGGCTCAGGTAAATCATTGTTTGCATTCCAATATTTAGCTAAAAAAGCAGCATGAACAGCAGCTCCATAAGCTAATACTTCATCGGGACTTATACCATTTGGTATATCTGCATGTGGAAATAGGTTTCCAATATACGACTTCAATTTTGGTATTTTGAGCGGTCCTCCACAAAGTATAACCTTAAATAATACTTACAAAATGATATAAAAATATCACATTTATTACAAATTCAAAGTAATATTTATACTTTTTTAATATTAAAATTTTCAATATTTGCTTTTTTTAAAACATCATTAATTGGTAGAGCAAAATCATTCAACAAATGTGTAATTAATGATTCAAATCTGGCTTGTGAAATTGAGGTAGCAAAATCTACTCCATCAGTCAATGATTCAATAAATATCTTTGCAGTTTTTAATGTTGATAATAAATGAACTGCATCTTCTGTAGCTCTTTGTAGTTTTGCAGAAGCTCTTGCATTTTCTGAAGGATTTGATTGATGTTTCCTTTGAATAAACATAAAATAAACAAATTGTATATAAGCTTAATAGATAAAATATTTACCTTTTAACTTCTTCAATTATATGACTTTTTAATGCTTCTATCAATTTATATCCACCAATAGCTTTTGTGTGTTCAGATGCAACAATCGACACAAAACCAGAATTAATAAATAAAATTGTTGCATCACAACTAATACCACCAAGTCTATATACTAAAATATACCTATATTACGTAATAATCGTATTAATTGATAATATAAGAGTACTTTTATATTTCAACATACGTGTTATTTAAAGGTTCTGAAACATTAATTCCATATGTGAAAGGAGATACACTAGGAGCATTTACAACTTGAAGCACATTCCATCCAGCTTGAACAGCAGCATTTCGAACTGATTCTCTGCTAGGGTCGTCAAAAAATTCTGGTACCGTAAGAACACAAGAGCATTTTGTATCATCACTATGAGAAGCTCTTTTTGCAATGCCTTAATTAATATAATTTAACAAATTTACTTTAATTATTTAACGTATAGGATAATTAGTTTGATATAGATACCGTATAATGTTCTATAAATATTTGATTCAATAAATTGAGGAGTAAAAATGTTTTTCTTAGATTCTAAAGGTAAATGGTATGCAAGATGACCTCCTTCTTCAATTGTTTTTACTTTATTACTTTCTATTAACAAATGCTTTTCATTTTCATCCATAGCCAGATTCATTAAACGATTATTAAAAGTGATGGTATTTGCTTGTTTAGATATAAAACCTGTTTTTGCAGCATTTCCAACTATCTAAAATGTGATTTTAATTAAAATTCTAATTATTACCAATTAAAAGAAACTTACTGTTTCTTCATCTGTTATAGACACAATTGCAGGTGTAATTCTATCTCCAGCTTCATTTGCAAGAACATCTACTTTACCTTCTTCCTATATAAGTATTATGAAAATAATATATAATTAAAATACCTAAACGTCGTCAAATTGTAATATGTATTATTATTATACCAAAAATGATAAAAAACTAGTTAACTAGAATGAAACTGACTTAACATTATCAAATTGTTCTATGATTTAATATTATAAAATAAAATTATAAACGTTTTGAAGTCAATAATTATTATTTTTGAAATGCTGAAAATATTATACTTAAAATTTCAACAATTTAAAACGAAAAAAAACCAATATAACGGCAAAATGAGAAGTTAATAACTTAAAAGTCGAATAAATCATTGCTTAAATAATAAGATAAGATTTTAAAATTAAATGTCTGTTTTAAGTTTCATTTATAACATTCTTTGAAATAATTTATTATTAGCCAAAGCATAAATTAATATATATATATAAACTACTAATTATAAGTGTACATGTACATTTTAATAAAAATATAAACTAGAATCACAATATTGTGTTTCATAAATAAATAACCTTTACGCTAGGTTCAAAATATTTTTAGTTTAAGGGTTATATTTTGAACAAGTTTTAAATGAGTTTTACAATACTTTGTTTACATAATTTAAACGTATGTATAATATATTTTGCATGAGATATATAATATTAAAAATTGATATTTTTTTAATTAACTTATTTATGCATCAGTGATTAAATAGTAATTTTGGAGATTAAATTATTATTCTTAAAGAATATTATGAAAATTATAAAAAGTATTTAAATATCTAATATGAATTCACTTCAATTATTTAAATATAAGTACAGAATATAAAATAAAATTATTATATACAAATTCAATCACTGATCCTAGACATAATTTCCATTGACTAATATAATATATATTTGTTGATGTTTTGCAACACTAAAAATTATAATGAAAACTACATTTACTTTAGATATGGCTATTGATGCAGATGAGTTTCCAACGTGTATTCCAAAAACAATTGGACGCGACATTTTACAACAAAAATGAATTTAATTTAAATTTAACCAACTGACAAATTAAATAATATACTTTTTATGAACAATGTTAAAATAAATAAAAAATTTCATATCTATACTAAATATTAAAAAAATGAATAAGTAGCAATGTTTTTCAAACACATTTATTTTTGAAAGAATATAACATAACCTAAAACTGATAACGCACTATCAAAATTATAGATAAGATGTTTGCTAAAAGAACTTTGATAAATAACAGTAGTAGTTGCTTTACGATAGAATTAAAAAATTGTTGGCTCTACTGTAATAAATAGTTTTTTTTGTTCAAATAAAAACAATTATTATTATTATTAATTTTAATATTTAGTGGATTTACGTTTATGTAATTAATTTTTTTTTTTTTTTTTATTAAAGCTACATACACTATTTAATTTATATTAAAATTGTAATAGCTGGACTATTTATAAAATTAAAATTAATTAATAATTAATTATTTATGGGATAAGACATTATTGTCCAATCGATTGTCCACACTGTTATACAGAAATGTATCCAAAACTACAGTAACCACCTTATCGTCCACATTACACAGTAGATTATAGGAATACAGAGTGTTAACAAACATATAATTTTAAAATGACCCGGTCAATGTGTTTTAACAATAAGTATTAAATGATTCACTCTGTTGACAATGTTTACGTACATATAATGCAATATCAATTTTTATGTTTACAACATGTTAAATATTTTTGATTTAAAATTTAGAACTATTCCATTATTTTATTTTTTAAGTTCTTTTTTAACTCATATGCTCAATATTTGTCCACAGTATATCACATTTATATGTATTTGGTGTTAATATTATTATTGTTTTGCAATTGCTGTTTAGTTAATGATTTAATAAGATAATAATAATATAAATCGTGTTTAAACTTCTAAATTTGGTTTTATTTAAATAACTGCCAAGCTGAACAATTGAAATGACGGATTCTAAACAATCCGTTGTTTTAAATGTCGCTCCAACTATAGATCAAATTAATGCTGATCGTATTACACAAGTACCTATATTTTATTTTCTACTAGATGAAGAATGTAAATAATAAGTTTTAATTTATTATTAAATTCAATGTTTTACTGTTTTAGTTAGCGTCAAAGTATTGGGCACCTAATGTGCATCCAAAACAATACTTGCCTTATGATGCCGAAGTCGTTGAAAATATTTACAAAGAAGAAATCTATAAGTCAAAGTAAGCTGCTTTATATTTTTAAATGAATGCATAATTACTTATAGAAATTGGAACTATTACAAATGTTTGGTTTTTAGGAAACACTATATACAAATATGTTTTACTCGATATTATAGTAGAATAATTGTATTTTGTACTTATTGTATTATATCTTAACGTTGGTTGAACCATCATTTTTTTCATGTGTGTTTAAACATTATTAACAATACCTGATTGTAATTCTGACAACCTATGAGTCGGTGGTAATTGGCTGCTTTAACAAACATGCAATGTTATGGGGATTAAGCCGAGAAGCTTTAATTTTTATTTTCCAAAAAAACCATTATAATTAAAAACAGTTAAATTAGTTCTTTAATTTCGGTTTTAAAAATTATTAAGGAAATTAAATTTATTAATTTTAAAAAATATGTAATCTATGTTCTATTATTTTACTAATACTAAATTAAATATTTGTTTAATTTTAGTTTTTCAGTTAGACGTATTATGATATTAGAATTTAGCCAGTATTTGGAAAATTATGTTTGGCCCAATTATGTATCAAAAAATGCTTCATTTGAACATATGATGTCTATAGTTATAATGTTAAATGAAAAGTTTCGTGAACGAGTGGTTCCATGGCAGGTAAATAATTATTTAAATTGTATTAAATATATATTTAATTCATGACTTGTATTTTATTTTAATTTAGGCCTTAAAAAAACAACCTGATGAATTTAATGGTTTTATCGATCAAGTATTACATGCCAGTCTTTCCAGTGATCATAGTATTAAAGAACAGATAGCTTTAGTTGTATTTTTAAACCATTGTTTTCAATGTATGGAAACAGACTTGGTTAGAAATAAAATGAAAAAACTTGTGTCAATATCTATTTGGTGTAGTTTACAAGAAGTAAGTATTTATAAAGATAGTTTTGCTCATTAAAATCATACCTGTATTATGATTTCATTATTTAATTTGGTCTGTTTTAATCATACTTTATGTAAAATGTATAATTGTAGGGTATTAGAGATTGATATTTTAAAAATATTGTTTACATTATTTACTTGTTTAAATTTCTTATAATACCATGCTAAACATATAGAAAACTTAGATATTTATTAGTGATGGTATTATTTATTTTAATTTATAATGTTCTTTTTTTAGAGACGAAGAATATTAGAATTGCGTCAAGTACCTAAATGGCAAAAGTTATGGAATCGATTACAAAAAAAAGATAAAGAGTTGACTGCTGAAAATAAGTTAATAGCAAACCTTGAAAGAACATTTTTACATAAATTATGTATTAAATTTATTAATATTTTAGAAAGCATATCACTAGAAGGTAAATGTATATCAATTTACCTTATATTAAATAAATACTATAAGTCATAATAATTAATACGATGTGGTAAATGAATATATCTGTTAAATTTAGCAAGACATGTATATATTTCTTCCTGAGAGAAACAAGAGAGTGGTGCTGTATTCTTATATAAATACTTTCTGAATTTTCATAGGTGATTTATGTGTGGACCATTTAAATTATTGTGAACGATTTTTGGAGATGCTCATTGATTTAGAGACATCTTTACCTACTAGAAGGTTTTTTCATGTTGTCTTAGACGATGTTCATTTATTAGACCGTTGTTATTTAGCTTCACTAAGCAAACGTGACGAAGGACATCTTTTTAAACAGGTTTATTTATTTATGTTTAATCGTTAAAATATATTATTAATTTTATATTCTTTTAATAGCTTTTAGATATTTTAAAGTTTTATTTTCATTTTGAAATTTGCCAAGCAACTGGTGATCCCTTGAAAGAAAATGAAGTAATGCAGATACATTATGACAAAATGATATCATTACAAGTATAATTTTTTTTAATATTTCTGTTATTTTACTATATTTAATTTTTTTCAAATCCTAATTTTTTTATCTATATCTATATATGTTATACATTAATCTAATAATACTTATAAATTTAAAAAAAATAGTAATCTAAGTTGGGTTTAATTTATTATAGAAATTGAATTCATTTAAATACTACGGTAATCATGTTTTTAATATGCATAATTTATTAATTATAAACTTATACTTTAATGTATTATAATTCTAAATGACTTTATTAAAAAATTAATTATATCAAAACAAACAAAAAATGATTTGACCTCAACCCAAGTGTTCAAATTTAAATTCTAAGTACTGTTATTTTATTTTATTATTAGTTAAATAAATAAGTCTAATTACTTTAAAATTATATCCTAAAAAATGCGTTTTTATAAATTATAAATTAAACACTAATTGTTTAGGTAATTTTCAAATTTACCAGTAATTAAGAAATTCATGTATATATTTATGAAATGAACTATTTTAACGTAAACATAGTTGCTTAACACTTTATATTTTACTGAAACTTCAAAATCAATCTTAATTTATATAGATACTCTATACATACAGCCATATAATGCTAATCTAGTATGTAGTTTCTATTTAAAAAAAAAATATTGGTAGGGGCGATGGAATGATTAATGATTGAATTCCTAAAATAATTTATATAATTTTATTACACAATCATTTTGTTTCACATTCATAAAGTGGGAGCTTATAAATTATTATATCTTCATATTTTATCAAAATTCTATTAAAAATTTTAATATTTTGAAATTGTTTAGTAAATTATAGCTAAAACAGTTTTATGATTTATATTTACTGAAATAATTTAACCACAATTAATTGATAATATAATGCATACATATATATAATATTTGTTTTTCATTTAGGCAACATTATTTGGAAAATTTACAAAACTACAAGATTTTTCATTGTCTAATATAAATGCTGTTGACAAATATGATTCTCTTGTTAAACATTTTAAAAATCTAAGGTAAATTAATAACTTTCTTATTAATTTGTACACAATTGATTAAAAACTTATTAAATTGTTAATTTTAATTTTATATATATATTTAATTATTTATCTGATAAATTAATTTTATTTCAGTAATCAAGAGCTTCAAGAGATTGCTATGGAATTAAATTTGATACCTGATCAAGAAAAACGTTTAATTGAAAATTGGTATCGTTATGATTCTGAATTTTTATTATCTTTACTGGTATGTGTTATTATGTATTAATTTTTAATTTCTTATTGTAAAGTTTTGTATGTTCTATTTGTACATTTTATTTTAACCAAACTATTTTAAATCATTCATATTTATTGACTATAAAATGAACATAAATAAATAGAATAACAGTCTATTTGCTTATTTTATTTTATGATGTTATAATATTTATAAACAGGAACTTTTGTAGTTTGTATATTGTAGATGCATTATATAATTGGAATTTTCACGTACAATTTTATAGTTTCTAAAAAATTTATTTTAGAATAAAATTGAATTACAGTAAACAATTAAGAGGGTTAATTTTATACAAACATTGATTATCTTTAATTTAGAATATATGATATATTACAATACCTTATTTTGAATATTATAAATTTTAATAAATAATTATACTTTTTGCTATTTTATCTGTTAAAAGTAGTTTTAATAAGAATTTTAATCAATTTATTATTATTTTGACTAATTTTAGTACAGCAAATTGAATTAACATATTTTTATGATCAAAAATAGGTTTGATTCAAATAATTTCAAATTACTATGTAACAATGTATACAATATTATAGTATACTAATACTTTTGTAATATAATATTAAAAGTTAAAATATATATATACTAGGTAACACGTCATGAAACAAGAGAATCACAGTTACAAATTTTAAATGGAATGCCTCTTTATCCAACTGAAGATATTATATGGAATGAAGCTGTGGTACCTACAGAATATTATAATGGCAATAATTGCTTGGCACTACCAAAATTAAATTTACAATTTTTGACTCTTCATGATTATTTGTTGCGAAATTTTCAATTGTTCAGATTAGAATCTACATGTAAGTTAAACTTTATACATAATTTATATTTATTTGGAATTTTTTAGCTTTTGTTAATTATGTTTTGATAAAGAATAGAAAAGTAATCTTGAATTAAAAAATTAAAAAATCTATTATTACTATTATAATTAAAATAAAAACATACATTATCAATTCACAAAGAAGAATATTTAAATCTACAATTATTTAATTATTTTTTTTAAATAATTGTAATTTAAAAATACATTTTAAATTAACATTTTTATTAAACAAATTATTTTTAATTTATTATCAATGTAATAAATATTAGTATATCAAATTCTTAAAGCATTATTTCTGCATCAAAATATTTGATTTTACACTGGGATATTGTATTATACACATGAAATAAAATACATATTTTCAGTATTTTTCAAACGTTTCTTCTCTTCACAAAATATTTCTTTAATATTTTTAATAGATATGCTTGACATTCTTTACTATAAGTAATTTTAAGAAAAAAGTTTTTTTTATGATACACCCTTAAAAATATTGATATATTATATTAACAATTTTTAAAATTCCATTATAGGCATACTAATTCAAATAAAATATAATTGTGATTTTTGAAATAATAAAGGAAATTACTTTATTAAGTTCTGTGACTTATAGTGATTTTATAGTTCATATTTATATTTGAATTTTTTTTAACTAATAATACATTCTTGAGATATTAGTATTAGTAATGAAATTAAATACTATTATATTTATTTATTTATATGTTGAGTACTATTAAATAAGAGTGAATTTTATTTAAAAATGAAAATAATAGATAATGTTTTGGTGTATATGTATTTTTTTTAGATGAAATTAGGCAAGACATAGAAGATTCCATTACTCGGATGAATCCATGGTAAGTTTAGTATATTTTAAATATTTAGATACATATAATTCATATATTAGTAATTATTGTGTATTTATTTTATATTTATAATTATTTTGTATACACTTTGTATATTTGTATAGTAATTTTTTAAGATTTAAACCGCAACTTAAAATTGAAATAATATTAGCTTTCCATAAAATATACAATTTTTAAACATTTAAATATTAATTTTTAAATTGGAGTGAGATATAATTTTAAAAATTAAAAGTAATAGATTTTCACAAATTTTGAAAGTTCTAATTAATTCCTAATTTAATACGAATAAAAATAAATAAAAAAATAAAATTTAAAAAATGCATATTTGTAAAAGAAAAATAATTTTATAACTTTTTAACTTACAATGATAATTTTTTTATTCAATTTTAATAATTTCAGTTATAGTAATTTTTCTATTTGATTTATTATTTATTAAATATATTTTTTGCAAGTACCATAGTTATAGTTATTGTTATTTTCAATTAAGTATACGTTATTATTTATTGCTTTGACAATTATAATTAATTTTGTTATAACTATTCATTACTAGACTATATATTTTTAAATGGGAATATCATGAAATCAGTAATACAAACTAAATTTTCTTCTTCCTCACCTTAATCTCCCAGTTATTTGCGGTCGGCCAACTTGGTCCTCAATCTCCACTTGAGTCAATCTTCCACATCATTCATGCACACACCAGCAGTTCTCATATCACACTAAGTTATTTCATAATTGTTCTTACTTCTTCCGAATCTTCTCTCTTCATAACATGACCAAACCATCTAAGTCTGTTCTCTCTCATTTTATCCATAATCAACACTAATAAGCTTCTTCTTATATATTCATTTTTTTTTCCTATCTTCTCTTGTCACCCCACTCATCCATCTAAGTATTTTCATCTCTACTACACTAATTCTCTACTCTATTTTCTTGTTTACTGTCCATCCTCTAAACTGTATAACATAGTTGGTCTCATTACAGTCATAGAACTTACCTTTACCTTTCAGCTTCATTGGAATTCTCTTATCACACAGAACACCAGACGCTTCTCTGCATTTGATCCAGCTACACTTAATCCTATGCTTCACATCTTCATCAAAACCCTCATTATTTTGTATAAAGTACCCTAAATACTTGAAACATTCAACCTCCTTTATCTCGTCCCCATCCATTGTCATTCCACTCCTCGTTTTATCTACCTGTTCTTTTTCTTCAAATTTATACTCTGTCTTACTTCTATTGATCCTTAATATCTTCTCTTTCAGAGCTAATCTCTACATGTTGAGCCTTTGATTAACTTAATAATACAAACTAAATCCAATATAAAAAAAATAAGACATTTTATTATACTTAAGCCCACAAAGAAGATACCTATATATCAACCAAACATAATTAGTCTGTACATTCTTTTACCATACTATTACCACATATGTGGCACATTTTCATTATAACCTTTTAATGTGTGTAATATAAGTATATTATATAATATAACCTTTTCTCATGGATCAAAGTATAATAATATAATCAAAATAACCACTAGGAAGAAAAATAAAAAACATAAGAAAAAAATTGTTCAAATTTTAGAAAATTATTAGCCCTATACCTGATTTCAATCAAAAAACCTAGTATCTATTTAAATATTGAAAATAATATTTTTATTTAAAGGTTAAAAAGTATATAATTATATTTATTATATATAACAAATAAATATTAATTAAATATTATTTATTTAAGTTTTTAAAATAATAAAACTACTATATATATATATATATGTATGTATTAGTATTCCTATAAAACATGCATAACAATTTTATAAAAAATTTAAGTATATTATATAATATTGTAATATATTTTATATTTCAAATTAATTTTAGTAAATCTGAAGATGGAAGTATTTTCTTCGGTGGTTATTCTAAGATGGCATTACCTATTGATAATTTTCTTGTTGTAGAAGTTGCAAAGCCAAATCTTGGTAAATAAAATAATATCAATATTTTTATTGATTTGTATTAAAATATTTGAATATTTTATTAGGTGATATACAACCTTCTCGAGTTAGAGCTGATGTGTCAGTTACCTTGAATGTAAAAAAAGATGTCCAGGAAGAATGGGAAAACTTACGAAAACATGATGTTTGTTTTTTATTGACTGTTAAACCAATTTTACCAATAGGTAAGAAAACTAAATTTTATTTTCTATAAAATATATTTTGTTTCTAAATACTAACTTTATATAGAAATACTTCGATGATCTTGTTATACATATCTCAGTTGGAAATTGTAAATGGCTAGTACTTTATTAGACATGGTGTTTGATTTTCACAGTAATTTCCTTCAACTTAATTAAAGACAATATACGTTTTTGGGATTTCTTTTTTCATTAACGCCCACTTTAAAACTTCTCTGTGCGCTATATCATACACTTTCTCTAAATGTATAAACTCCATACAAAAATTTTCTTCTCCATTTACTTTTCTACAAACTACCTCAAAAAACAACGACTTTATCGTTGAAATTTTAGTTGTATTATTCATAATAATTTTCTAAGTATAATACTTTATCATTTATCTACCACAATTAAGTTGATATTCATAGTATCTATGATTTGCTACTTTTTTTATATTAATATATATATTTTAGGTTCTAGAATGGATTATCATTTACCGTTCCTCCAACAAACAGCAATAGCTTGCGTTAGAGGTTGTGAAGTAGAAGGTATGCTAGATAATATGGGTCGAGTAATTGAAGAAGGGCCTGATCCAAGACCAGTTTTACCTGGTCAAAAACGAACATATCGTGTTTGGTTAGACTGCAATCAATATCGTGCTGATCTTGATAATGTTGCTGCAGGCAACATTGTATGTATATATTTTTAATATAATTTTATAACTTGAAATAAATATTTGCGATTGTTTTTTAGGATGTCTATGAAACATTCAACGTATTGATGCGTAGAAAACCTAAAGAAAATAATTTTAAAGCTGTATTAGAAACTATTCGTCATTTGATGAACACAGAATGTGTTGTACCTGAATGGATTCACGATATTATTTTAGGGTATGGTGACCCATCAGCAGCTCGATATGATAAGTAAATATTATTGTATTTTATTTTTTTATATACAGTTTTAAAGTTTTTAAATGTTTGTATTAGGATGCCAAATAGAATAAAAGTAATGAACTTTAACGATACCTTTTTGAATATGGACCATTTATTGTCAAGTTTTCCAAATCATCAAATAATTCCACATGAAAATAACCTTAATAAAATGTTACCTCCATATCGGTTAGTTGTTTAATTATTTAATATCTAAGTACGATTTTAACAATCAATATATTTATCTGGTAGCATTCATTTTCAAGAAACTACTGATTCAGATGGTAAAATCTTGAAAAAAGCCATTGTACAATCTGAAAAAACTATTAACAGAGGACCTTATAAATTTAATCAACCTAAAAAGTAAGTTATACAAATTTAATAATAAATATGAAAATTGTAAGCGTTTACAGCATATATATTTTTTGTATATAAATTTTAGAAATATGATACGTTTTACACCTACTCAAATCGAAGCAATATATTGTGGTATGCAACCAGGTCTTACTGTAGTTGTTGGTCCTCCAGGAACTGGTAAAACTGATGTGGCTGTACAAATTATTTCAAATTTATACCATAATTGGAGAAATGAACGTACTATGATTGTAACACATTCTAATCAAGCATTAAATCAGTTATTTGAAAAAATTATGGCATTAGACATTGATGAGCGGCATTTATTACGTTTGGGTCATGGTGAGGAAGAATTGGAAACTGACAAGGATTTTAGTCGGTATGTTATATATGCTATACTGTATCTGAATAATTGTTTTCAAATAAATAATTCCGCTTCATTTTTATGTAGATATGGAAGAGTAAATTATGTTCTTGCAAAAAGACTTCAATTATTAAATGAAGTGCAACGTTTACAAGACTTAATGGATGTAAAGGGAGATATGTCATATACTTGTGAGACTGCTATGCACTTTTTTTGGTCTCATGTACTACCCAGATGGAATAAATATTTAACAACTTTGAAAAATATAGAAGAAAATTTAGATGGCGTAAGTTGTTATATTATTGTTTTAATCGATGTATTAATGTTAATGTTTATGTTTTTAGGCAATTCCAATAAATATTATCAGAGATAACTTCCCATTTAATTTATTCTTTAGTGATGCTCCTCAACCATTATTTAAATGTATGAATCTGGAAGAAGATAAAGAAATTGCGAGAGGTTGTTTTAGGTGAATATTTGATTCATTCCTATTTTTTTATTTGAATATAAATTTTTTATTAAAGATTAAGTTTTAATAATTTTTTTTTTTGTATCATATACTATAATATTGTAATCAAAAATTAATTTTAAAAATTGTAAAATTTATATTTTTTTTTTTTAAATGTTGCTGCACTTCTATTTAAATTCTATAGGCACTAGTGTATTTCAGTATTCTAAATGAGAATTGCAGGTTTAAAAACTGATTTATCCAAATTATGATCAAGATTAATCAAAATTAAAATTTTAAAAATGTAGTTTAGATTTTGACTTTATATTTAAGTAAAAATATTTTTTTCTATATGCTTTTTTGGTGATTTTCGGAAGCAGTAAGAGCAGTTATGAAATTGAGTGTGGAAGGAAGAAGAGGAAGAGGAAGACCAAAGAAGAAGTGGCTAAACACGATTGAGGAGGATATGGGAATTGCTGGTGTGTGCGTCGAGGATGTGGGAGATCGGGGCAAGTAGAGGTTTAAGACTAAGGTGGCCGACCCCAAATAGATGGGAATAAGGCGAGGACAATGATGATGATGATGCTTTTTTGGTGATTGGTAACCTAAATGTCTGCCAATTTTATCATTTACATGAATTATAAACGAAGAAAATATAATTTTAATTGAATCTGAAAGATTTTTTATATAATAATTTTTTCATTTTTCAGTAAATATTAGCTTAAATTATAATTTTATAACCTAGCTGTTTGAATGACACATTATCTTTTAAACTGTATTTTAATTTGTAATACATGTTTATGATTCTGAAATCAATGGGTGGTGAAGTATCATACAAATAATTTTTTTTTTAATATATTTAAATATTTTCTATTATGTAGTGTTTTTAAAACAAAATATTTTAATTTTTAATTAAATATTTATAAAAATTAAGGTTTTTTTTTTATTAGTACTTTTTGAGTATTTAAAATTGTGATAAAAACATATCCATTTGTATTTAGTTCATCGGGTTTATGTTTGTGTGTAGAATGTGTAATAGTGTTATGTATACAAAATAACTGAAATTTGTATATAATATAACATATTGGATGATATAGTGTTGGTAGGAGAAAATAGAAAGGAAGTTAATCAAGGACTCGACGTGTAGAGATTAGTTCTGGAAGAAAAGGGATTAAGGATTAATAGTAGTATAAGACGGAGTATATAGAGTATGAGTTTGATGAAAGAAAACAAGTAAATGAAACGAGGAGTAGAATGATAGTAAGCAGGGACAAGGTTAGGAACATTGAAAGATTTAAGTATTTAAAGTTCTTTGTACAAGAGAACAGGAGTATTTACAAGAATGTGAAAAATAGGATTATGTATGAGTGGATCAAGTGGAGAAAAGTGTATGGTGTCTTGTGCGATAAAAGAATTCCAATAAGGCTGAAAGATAAGTTCTATAAGAGTGTAGTGAGCCCAACTATGTTGTATGGTTTAGAGTAATGGGTGCTGAACAAGAAAATAGAGTAGAAAATGAGTGTAGTCGAGATGAGAATGCTTAGATTGTTGAGTGAGATGACAAGAGAATATAGGATGAATATGTAAGAGGAAGCATAGGAGTAGTGTTAATTGTGGATAAGATGAGGGAGAATAGACTTAGATGGTTTGGTCATGTTATAAGAAGAAAAGATTTGGGAGCAATAAGAATGGTTATAGAATTGAACGTTGAAGAAAGAAGAGGATGAGGAAGATTAAAAAGGAAGTGATTGAAGGCAATTGAGTGTGATATGAGGACCTTTGGTGTGTATGTGTGAATGATGTGGGTGATCGAATCAAGTAAAGGTTGAAGACCAAGGAGGCCAACCTTAAATAACTAGAAAAAAGGCGAGGAAGAAAAATTTATAACATGTTGATTTTTGTTAATAAATTTTGAATTTTTTTAAATAGACATATCAAAAAAATATTCAAACAGTTGGATGAATTTCGAGCCTTTGAATTGCTTAGAACTGGTTTAGATCGTTCTCGATACTTATTGGTAAAAGAAGTGAAGATAATAGCAATGACTTGTACACATGCAGCTTTGAAACGTAAAGAACTGATAGAGCTTGGATTTAAATATGACAACATATTAATGGAAGAATCCGCTCAAATTCTTGAAATAGAAACGTTTATTCCTTTATTACTTCAAAATTCCGATGATGGATTTAGTCGGTTAAAACGATGGATAATGATTGGTGATCATCATCAGTTGCCTCCAGTTATTAAAAATATGGCATTTCAAAAATATTCTAATATGGAACAATCGTTATTTACTCGTATGGTCAATTTGGGTGTTCCTACTATTGATTTAGATGCACAAGGACGTTCACGCCCTAGGTAATTAAATGCATGAACAGTAAATATATTTTAAACGATTATTCATTAATGGGAATCTTTATATTCATTTTTAGTTTAAGTCAACTGTACAACTGGCGTTATAATAACTTAGGAAATCTTAATCATGTACTGATTGATTCAGAATACCATAAAGCAAATGCTGGTTTCTGTTTTGAATATCAACTGATTGATGTTGGTTTGTTCAATGGAGTTGGAGAAACTGAACCGAATCCTCATTTTATCCAGGTTACATTAATTTACAATATATTATAAATATTTTTATTAGTTATTTCTCACTAATACTTATGATTTTTAGAATTTAGCAGAAGCCGAATATTGTGTATCTGTTTACATGTATATGAGACTTATTGGTTACCCTGCTCATAAAATAACTATTTTGAGTACGTATAATGGACAAAAACATTTAATCAGGGAAATCATAAACATGCGCTGTGGTTCTAACCCACTTATTGGATGGCCACATAAGGTAATAACATTAAGATATAATTTTTTAAAGTACTTTTTTATAAAATGAGTCGTTTAATTTTTAGGTGACTACTGTAGATAAATATCAAGGTCAGCAAAATGATTATGTTTTACTATCGTTGGTGAGAACAAAAACAGTTGGTCATCTAAGAGATGTCAGACGTTTGGTTGTAGCTATGTCAAGAGCAAGGCTTGGTCTATATATTTTTGCTAATGTATCGCTCTTTAGCAATTGTTTTGAATTGTCACCTACATTTAAAATTGTAAGGTTTTAAATTGTTGTAAGGGTTAATTATTTGCTATTATAAACTTTGTTGTTTTTTAGTTAACAAAACGGCCACTTAAATTGCATCTTCTACCACTCGATTATTATCCTACTAATAGATCACTTGATATTCCGGTGGATCTTCAAAGTCAAGTTTTCGTAGTACAAGATATGCCTGAAATTGCAAAATATGTATTTGATTATTATTTGCAAAGAGTTCAAGAACTGAAACTGGCCCATCAAGTATGTGCCTACTTATTTGAGTTGTTAATTTAAAGTATAAATGAGTTTCATATTTAATTATAATATTATATTTTAGGAAGTAAAACCGGTTGAAAATTGGATTAAACCTGGTATGTCCGTGACTTCTGTACAAAACAAAATTAAAGAGCCTGACCACCAGTCCATAGCAGAATCTAATTCGAAAAATGAAGATGTTAATGAAAATTGTGATGATGATGATGATGATGATGGTAATGATAATGGTAATGATGATGATGGTAATGATGATGGTAATGATGATGATGGTAATGACGACGATGGTAATGATGACGATGGTAATGATGATGATGGTAATGATGATGATGGTAATGATGATGATGGTAATGATTATGATGGTAATGATGATGACGAAGATGATGATGATGAAGATGATGATGACGAAGATGATGATGATGATGATGATGGTGGTTATAAAAATGAAATGCCAATAATACGTCGAGTCAGATCTTTAAGAGTAAATAAAACTTTTGATGGACAATTACAAAAAATGGATGTTGATAGTTCTAATGACTCTGATACATTACCTGAAACGAATAAAAATGTTTTAGTAAACGATGATGAAACCACGAAAGAAAATTAGTTTTATAGTTAAATTACTACCTGTTTTTTTAATGTGGAAATTATTTTGTGTGTAAAATGACATTGTAATTTATCAATTCCTACTCAGCGTTTTATAATAAAGATCAAATTGATTTAATTTGCGTTCGTTATTAATAAAATTGATTTTAATATGTCTATTTAAATATTACCGTCAGAAGCGTAAAACGTCGGACTTGATTTATTTGCTCTGTGAGTGAACCATCAACTCTATGGTAGACTTGCCTCTGAATATTTTTAACGACAACACAAAGATATTTGATCGAGGAATTGTTTACAGATAATGGAAATTGTGTTCAAAGTTGTTGGAAAGTTACGATCATATTTATTTTCTTGTATAATTGAGAAATATCTGTATGTAATAACGATGCGTATGATTCGTGTAATATTTATATAGAATGTATTTATTTTGTTTGGACGACAACAAATGCTCGAACATTCTCTTAGCAGTTTTGTCCAGAAAAAACGCGTACTAGTGAAATTGCTTTAGACTTTAGATTCAAGTTCAAAGACGAAGAGCTACAGAATATGATGGAACACTTGCGCGTTCTGACGCACGTAGCCACGAAGTGTTGTTGTATTCATTTATGAGTTGTTTCATACTGTCCAATGTTACGCTAGTATACTTCAACATTCGCATAATGTGAAGCGTTCTCATCACTCTGTCCAAGTCACCGAATACAAAAACATTCGAGCATATCGATACAATTTCGGGTAGAATTACACACATTTTTTCGTTCATAATGATGTCGATAAAGTAGAAAAACGTAAGAACGATTTGGTTACTTCGGAGGTAAACGATTTGTTTTGATTTTCCAATAATTATGGACGATCCCTCTACCCACCACCACTACCACATACTGACGTTTACGTATTTAGTAGTTTGGTTTAAACAAAAATAATTACGCTTTGGTCCCGTGTGGATTAAGACGATTTCGTTAAAATTCGTTAATGTCACGAAATTAACGTTGTAACCAGTAGGGGAGGCACATGTCTCTCCCTTTTTTTAAAATCATAAGTCGACAATACCCTCATTGCTCCAGAGAGTCGTTAGACATTACAGCGGGCCAGTAGGTCGCCATCGTTTATTTTTTAAGAAACGCAAAAGATATACCATTATCCGATCGACAGGATGTAACGGGATAAGTCCTTAAATCACACTCTCCTTACAAAAAATACGTAACACAAAACACAGGGGGTGATAGGTGCTATGTGCACCAATCATCCCCCTTACAAAAAACGCATCAGGTCTATTGACCACAACCCCCTGGCCGTCCTCCGTCTACCGCAACGTGATGGAGTCACACCACGTGAAGCCTGTCTCTCCCGTTCAGCCATCTCCTAAGCCGTGAGAACCATGCAAATCGGATCACCGCGTTCCAGGAGTCCCTCCCCCCTCTTCAGCAATCGGGCGATCAGGTCTCCCTGACCGAAGTGATCTATCTCGTTGATGAGTTAATTCTGGTCACATTTAAACGCCGCGTAACATATGAGCGTGTGGACGCGTTATCTTCCTCCCCCATTATCTACCCTGGGAGTTCCGCAATGGTAATGTCACCTAGTCGACAGTACCACGGCTTATTCGAACAAATTGAAACGGCCGTGTAGCGTTCGAGTAAGTTGAAACGTCGTCTCTCACCCTGGGACCTATTCACCCAACGACCCGATAAGTCGGTGGAGATCTTCGCCCATTCGGCCAGTGTCGCCTCTCTTGGCGAAAGGACCGTTAACCGGGTCTCCGAAGGCCGTACCTCGTTCAACGTTGACGAACGCCCTCTTCTAACCTCGAAGCGCTCGATGGCCATCAAACGTTTTTTTCTTTTTCTAGAATATTCGACATCTGTATCAGATTCAGTACAATAAGTCGAAGTGAATTACTTAGATTATTATATTGTCACGAACGCTCGGGGAAGAGACCGTCCAGCGACGGCACTTCTGCGGTGGTTTATTATTTATATAAAATTGTTAGGATGTAAGGTACGACGTTAATTTAAGAAGTCTCTAGGCCATTGGCGCTTTGAGCCATCAAACATACTTGTTTATTGTGTCATTAATATTTTTATTTGAAACAATTCGTTCGTAATATATTCGAACAAAAACGTTCGACAATTTTAAATACGAAATAGTAAAAGGAAAACCGAGACTTATTGCGAACACGTTTGGAATCGGAACAAAAAAAATAATACCGGAACGAAATGCCACTTCCGCACAAACTAAATCGTTAAACGAAAAATATCCGAACGGTTGTTCTTTAAACACCGTCGACGTACGTAATTACAGGCGCGGTTGTACATTATAAACAACGCCCATTCACGGACAATCTAATTTCAACAATTACGGACGTTAGCGTAATTAATTTTTACGTTCGCGGTGTGTTTGGAGGGGAGTAGCAGCAACCTTCGTATTGACGGGTTGTAGATTGCGTTATCTAGAATAACTAGACGCGGTAAAGGTACGTACCTATGCACGGGGTCCTCGCTTATTTTATAACGATTGGGTACACGCGAGCGGTGTTTTAAAGTTTTAACCAAATCGTACGTAATTGTAATTACCCAATTACGCGCGATGGCGAAATACTAGTCGGCGTGTCCAACGGTGATGTTGGTAGTGCCGTGACGGTCGGTATATAATGTTACAACGAACGAGGGAATCATCGTCGCACCTACTGAAGTTTACGCGGTAGAAGTCCGTACGTACAAGAATATACCGCCGTTAAACGTGCTTACGATAAAAGGTAAATTCTAAACATATTTCATTATCTTACCTATCGTAGTACGTTTGTAATCGTAATAGTACCGGTAATTGCGATCTTTGTTTTCGAAATTAGCTATCCCCCTTCCCCTTGTAACCGTCACTTGCTTAACGATAATAATTGTTTCCGGGTCTTTCTTCTCGATTATAACGACGGCAAAAAGTGATAAATAATATCGATTCGAAGACGAAAAAAAAACAACGGTAAAATTGATTTTTACTTATAACCACGAACACAATTTATATAAAAATCGAGTAATAACTTCCCTCGAAGTTCTACCGGTATTTACAGTGGAACCTCTATTGGTCGAACATCAAGGAAACGCCGAAAAATTCGAGTTACAGAGTTTTCAATTTAAACGGATTTTAATTTGACTTGTAGAGACAAAGATTCATTTTAACCAATTTTGAGTTATAGATGGGAAATAAATAAAAATTCGAATTACAGAGATAACAAATATATTTATATATATTATAAATCAACGTTATTTCAAAACATCCGTAAAATAAAAAATATACGTAGGTAATGAAAAATCGTAAAGGTTGTAAAATAAAAACATCGCTATGTTGGAGATACAGAGGTCCAATTTATATTTTCGAGTTATAGAGGAAAATTGTGTACCAAAATGGATTGTAGGGACTCGCTGATTGTTTCAACTAATAGAGGATCGAGATATCGAATAATAGTGGTTTTGAGGATTGAAGGGAAGTGTACAAAATCTTTTTTTAAATTCCGGAGGTTTTCGACTTAAAGAGATTTTACTGTATATCGAAATCGGGCGAAACGCGAATTGAAAACCGCCGCGTGTCTTTTATTTCCGTTTATAATCTCGATTTCGTTTTATATTCCTAATTTCATTTCCATTGGCTGTCCCGTTTTTATTTTCTACAAAGTGTAGTAAATCGTCATCGTCGTCGTTTATATCATTTATTACGTCGTCGGGTAGAAACGGCAGTTTTAATCCGAGGCTAAGTTTTTTTCCAAACCCTCGTATGAGGGTGTCCGACGCCGGAAGCTATCTTTTTTTTTGAAATCGACACAATCTTTAGATCGATTCGCGGTTTTCCCGGACATTTCTGAGGTTCGCCCGATTTCGACTTTTGCCCGTACGTCATACGCGCGCGCGCGTACACATGTATTCTCGTTATAGTGTTCCGATTCCGGCGGTGTGCCTGGAAACACAACGACGGTGTTTGTACAACCGAAAAAGGGGGAACGACGGTTGAAAAAATGTACCACAGGAGGACGACGCCCCGCGTAACCGCCGCCGTCGCTGTCGGTGTCCTTTACGCGCTGTCGATCGGCCCGGACGCCGCCGAACCGTCGGAAATACTCGTGATATTTCCAACAACGGCCCAGAGCCATTACCGCGTCGTCCGACCACTGGTCCGCGGGCTCCTGGACCGCGGCCACCGTATCACGACCGTCACTAACTTCCCGGACAGCGCCGCCACCAATCTGACGCACGTGGACATCGGTGGCTTGAAGCCGCACTCGAAGTTCGACACCGTCAGGCACGGCGTAACGAAGACGGTGTCGCGCGTGATCGGCAACGCGGACACGTACGCGGCCGTGCTCGACCATCCGCAGGTAGCGGCCCTGTTGTTGTCCGGCCGCAAATTCGACCTGGTGATCGTCGAGTATTTCACAACCACGCCGATATTCGCGCCGATAGCCACGGTCGTGGACGCGCCCGTCGTCGGTTTCTGTCCCATGATCACGTTCCCGTGGATGCACCATCTAATGGGCGTGCCGCACACCGCGTCCTACATGCCCAACATTTGGAGCGAATCGGCCGAACACGTGTCGTTCGCGCGACGACTCGTCAACTTCGTAACCGGAACGACGTTCGAGTACCTGTTCCGGTTCGTGTATACGCCGATCGTCCGGAAAATCAACGACCGCCGTTACGGCATCCGGACGGAGTCGTTGCTGGAATCAATGGCCAACATTAGCCTGATATTCACGAACAACCATCGCGGCATGTTCATGACCACGCCTAGTGTGCCGGGAATCGTCGAAGTCGGCGGTATTCACGTAGTCGCCGAAAAACCGTTGCCGCCGGTAATTTGTTCGTTTGTAACCATACGATTTTTCCCTACCTATCGAAACACAATCTTTCCATATTAACAGTCGGCCTTTCATGGCCGCGCCGCCACCTTTGCTACGCAATTCCCCTCCATCGAACGTTCAGTTCAACCGACTCGACACATTTTTTTTAACATTCCCCGTAACCTTCTTTGAAGGTTTCCCTATAGGTCATCCTCTTCGATTACCTACTTAATTCAACGATCCTCGTTAACAATGATCTTCATTAACAACTAGACGGGCTTTCGGTATTAAATTTAAAGTTCGTCATTTTTTCGTCCGTTCGTCGTCGACTTGAAGAATTTCCTTAAAAACTTGTTTTTCGAGTATCACTGTTCTCGATTCATTGGTTTCCTCAGCTGGCCACGTCTTAGAACGAGATAATTGGTCATTCTAACATCACGCGTACATTCTCCTAATGTTTGGGTTTTTAATTTCGGAACTTTTTCTAGTCCGTAGTAACCTTTATTCGTTAGTTGTATTATCGATAATATCTTCGTCTCGTTATCCTCAACTACAATCGATCCTTATTATTTAAATTACGACGCTTTTCCGAACGCACGCCTTTTGAATCCGGTTCGCGTGATTTCTGTCTAAACGAATTAAATATTCCGTCTTAGTTTCGTTAACTGTAAATTTACGTTCTATTTTAATCGTTTCTACGTTGTTTTCAAAAGCAGCAATATCGTCCGCGTGCCTTAGGAGTCTTACTGTCAATTGGTCTAGAGTTATTCCTTCGGATACATTCATTTCTCGTATTACTTTTTCCACCGTCAGGTTTTCGATAACGCTGGAAACGGCGCGCCCCTTTGTCCAAGTCCTGAGTCACGCTAGCGTTACGAGTTGTGTTTTCTATTTTAAACTTAATTTCTGTTTGATTAAGGTCAGCAGCTTCGATAAGGTTTAATATTTTTTGGGAACATTTTTTATGTACATTAGTTGAACGTGTTTTATGAATAGCATCGTACCTAACTTTCTTAAAAACCAACGAACAATTTGCGCACTTCCTTATTATATTTTTACATTTTCCGGGGAATCCGCCTTAATAAATAATAATTCGATCCGCGATATATCTATTGGATTTAAAGTGTTCCTAGTAATCTCTTAGAAATCGTACAATAGATCTTAACCTAACCAGTGTGTATAGTGTATATCGGGATTTTATATTTCACGTTATGTAACACGATACTCCTTTAATTATTACATTTTTGCGGATCATTTTTTCTGTAACGTACGAGGTATACTAATGCGGTATCCCAATTCTCAACTGTACGTTAGAAATAGAATATGCCTAAATTACGTTGTTTCGCGAGTGACAAAGATAAGACCCCCCCCCAACAAATTCTAGACCTTTTAAATTGTCTATATTTCGTTCGATCCCGAGATTATGTTACGCCCGGTAGTGATTACATTTTATCTCGTGGCATTCGTGTTTCAAAACTGAAATTAGTGAGTAGTAAAGATTCGAACACTGCGCTTGAAACGATTTGGTAAAGAACGGCAATCTGGTAAAGAATATTTTCGAATAATGTTTAGTATATGTAACTAAGATATTTATCGGAATAATTTTTACGAGTAGCGATATTTTACGATAAACATTTTATAAACTGTTGAAAGACGTAGCGCCTTACCTTCCGACACATTTATTCCGTAACGCATTTTTAAAGCGACTATCATTTTGTAAATTATTACGCGTGTTAATTATTACTAGAAATTCGGTCGCTTGGGAAAGGGTAATTTTTTCGACGAAACACATACAATAATTAAGAGAGAGAGAGAGAGAGAGAGATATGATTAATTAATTTAAATGCGATCGATGAAGATATTTTGTTATTTCGAAAGTTTTAAAGACGAACAATTCGAATCGAAATAATTTAAAATAAAAGCGCGAAGAGGTAAAATGTGTATTATTGATTACGTACCGCAACGAAAAATAAGAACTAGGTGAAAATTAGCCCTAATATCCAAAAAAAAAAGTTCACACAATGTGCTCAGGTTAAGATAAATATTCGTTGTTTTCTGTCAACGTAGGTATTGTACGCGCGTTTTAATCGGCTTCTTATTATTAATACGACAAAAAGAACCGATTCCAGAATCGAAATTAACCGATAATTAGCCGGGATATATTTAACGATTCCTGTCCGGGGAGGGGTGGGTGAAGGGGGGCTAATAAATTATTACGAGAAATTTTCGTCCCACACGATCGAATAGTTTTGATCGTCGTGGCCAGCCTAGAGTTAATAATACCGTCCTGGTATAAACCGGATCATCGTGATCTAGACAACTTTGACATAACCGAACAAACGTCGTCATCCTCGACGTGGGCGATTATCGCGTTATTGTTTATTTCATACACAGGACTTGGACGACTTCGTAAACGGAGCGGATCACGGCGTGATTATATTCAGTTTGGGTTCGGTGGTGTCCGAAAGGTCGTTAGGCGCGGATAAACTGAACAGCATATTCCAAGCGTTCGCCAAACTGGAACAAAGGGTCGTCATGAAATTCGACGCGGAGCACCACGATACCCAGCCGCCGAATGTGAAAATAATCAAATGGTTACCGCAGCGAGATCTTTTGGGTACGGTTCTGCGCGTTAACAATATTATAAGTATATATATATATAGCGGTGAAGTAAAACTCGTTACGAAATTTGAACGATCAAAACGGAGGAAAAGTTTACACGTTTGTTGTCGGATAGCTTTGTACGGTACGATTATTAAAGCGAAACGATCGAAGTAGGGCGAATTATTAGTTCCGATTTGAATAAAAACGAAAACGACGCGATTTGACGTATATACGTAATTCGTAGGTGATACTTGCGTGTTAGTTACCGTAAAATTATGAACCGCCTTTAGCGTTTATTCGATTTACGTTTAAACGTCCAAATACGAATTAACGGCAAAAGCGGTACATTTTAGAGGTCTCGCGTAAATGTTTAAATTTAAATTTCATCGCGTATAATAATTTCGTCCGTAAAAACAAAATATTTATATTTATACTAATAAGAATAATTGCTTAAAAAAAACCGGTCGTTGTTAGATTCAGAACTAGGAAAACTCCCAAGTCTCGATAGTGTATTATTTACGTACGTCCTATACGCATTATGATTTTAGCCGTCCAGTGGAAATGTTACGAATTTTAATTATCGAATTATCGCGACGTTTTTACGAATTCATTTTATTCGACTAATAAATTCGGTTAACTACCGAAGTCATATTTATATTAATTATTTATGCTTGATGGATCGATGATTTTACGTTTAACACTTTATTAGCCGCGACGAATAATTTTTAGAAATGCGGTGGGGCGAACTCGGGAAAAAATTGTAGCGGGGTTGGAAGATTGAAAAAATTCAAAACTTTTAAAAACGAATAGAGTTAACTAATTTGGTTTTTAGTCTAACGAAAAATGTTCAATTACTATGAAATTCTTAGGTCAGGTAGTTAAGTTTTCAAATTTTCCTCGATATTTCGAGGAAAATCATATTTCCGATTATAATTTATTTAGTATTTTTAATGAGAGACAAATAAGGAATAGTTGTGATATAGTTGTACGGTTTAATATAAGGTCAATAACTGTTTTATTGAAAGAAATTAAAGAAACGACAAAAGGTCTCAAATTATTTATCGTATATCTTCAAGTTACCTATTAGTTTTAAGTTTGGTGTCTGCTGCAGCAAAATCTACATACCCCTTATACGAGTTAACGAACGAACAATAATAATTTAATTCTTTTTACAGCACATCCAAAGGTATTACTTTTTATATCACACGCTGGTATAATGAGTGTAATTGAAACGGTACATTGTGGTAAACCAATGGTAGCTATACCAATATTTGGTGATCAATACTTGAACGCTAATATTTTGGCTGAAAAACAAGTAGCCGTTATTATTGATTATGTACGTATGGGAAGTGATAACCTTTTTGTTGCCATCAATGAAGCACTAACCGAAAATTACAGGTAATATAAATAATAATACGAGTAATTATAAGTATTACATAATATACAACGAATGATTAAATATTGTTCATCATACATGGTATGCCTAAAAAGTTCACAAACTAAAGCAAACTGTAGTAAAAAGTCCAAAGAGAATGTGTACAAAATTTCAGTGTATTCGGTCATTTGATCTTGAGTTATATTCGGCTATGTACAATATGTTTATGCTACGTTGTATAAGTTCACCAACATGGAACAAAGCGTAGTAAAATTTTGTCGTACTTTGAACATTTTTTGTTGAAACTTATTCTGTAATACAGTAAGCGTTTGACAATAAAACTGCATCTCATACAGCAACATACATATAGCAGAAGCAATTTAAAGACAGAGTGTATTGGATGACAATGAACAAAGTGGGTAAGCCATCAATAGCTGTTTGCGAAAATAACTTTGTGAAGTTGTTGCTCCAACATCTTCATATCGGACAAATTATGAATGCTAAATTCTATTTAGAAGTAATGATGCCTGGTGTTTGTCGAATCTAACCCAAATACCACAATCTGGGCAGTTACTCTCTCGCATAACAATTCACTTTACTCAATTGATTTGGATCAAACAGACTATTTTCTATTTTCAAAACTTGAGTTGAAAATGAAAGGCTCTCTTTTACAAGTGTTTCGGCGATACAGAAAGTTTGTAACGAGTGATTAAAAGTTGATCCCACAAAATTACTTCTCCTAAGTGTTCTTATTGAATTTGATTTGGAAATATTTCAGATATATTGTGTATATAGGTATTCAGATAGTCTTTTGTAACAAATACTTTTTCAAACATGTATTTTAAATAACGGAAAAAGTGTTTATATACTTCATTGTTTTTTTCTTTTTTTATAAAATCAGTAATTTTTTTATATTGATGCAATTTGATTTTCAAATATGGGAGTGATTTAAGGTTCAATCTCAAAAATATTACTACGTAATAAAAAAGTAAAACCAAAATTGTCCTTTATAAATACACTGTAGTATACCTTAAGCCATTATATAACAATAATGAGAATAACTATCAGATATTATTGTTATCAAATATATTTATAGTTAAAAGTTATTTATAATTATATATTTATATTCAAATATATTCTTAGTTTTTCAGTTAAGTTTCTGATTTATATAAATTATTATCGAATAAATAACTATTTTCTTGATTTTGTTTATATCTTAAATATATTTTTTTCAGCCAATACTACAAAAAAATATACTTTTAAAAATATTTGGTATTTGAATATAAATATATAGCATTTTTGTATGAATACTTTAATCTACTTTCGATTAAATAATTAAAATTTGTTTATCTATGTAAGACATATATATTTTTATACTGATATATTTCATTTCAGAATTAATGCGAAAAAAATTCAACAAATTTATAACGATCGACTACAATCTCCACTTGAAACAGCAATATTTTGGTCCGAATATATCATTAGAAATAAAAATGAATCCAAAGAATTATTAAAAAGTTCAAAAATACACTTGAACTTGTTTCAGACAAATTTAATTGACATATTTGCCGTTTTTGCTTTGCCACTAATAATAGTAATTTATATTATTTTGTGGATAAAGTGGCATCTAAGAAAATATTAAATATATTATTGTTAGTAGTAGTTTTTTGAGAAAATACATAAACAATCAATATTTTTTTATATGTTACAACAGTTATATATAGTGTGATTATTGAACTACGACATTTTTTTAAATAAATGGTATCTTTTGAATATGACTTAAACGCATATCATTTCCTATATTATTACAATATATAATTTTTAACCGCAATTTCTATTGACTACCATTAAGATCCTATATATAATATACATTTTTGTTATATTAGTTTTGTAAGAATCCATCATATTATAAGGTTAAACATGCAATTCGCTTAACAATAATTATATGTATAAAAAGAAAGTATCGATGAATTTGTTAATTTCACAACAATTTGTTTGAAAATATTTAATATTATAATTCTTTTTCATATTTATTCAATATTTTGTACAAAATAATAAATAACAATACAAATAAAAAATAGGATTTTTCCACTCATGAAACAATATTATTACAATTTTAAAATAAAATTCTAATGATTATGAACTGTATGTATTTAAGTATAAAATATTTCGACACTGTACGTACAATGTACATATATATATATACTAATTTATAGGTCTAGATAAAATATTCTAAATTCAAAAACAATTAAGTATTAAGTGTCATTATTAAGTTCGATTTGATATTGCTTATTTCTTTATTGTTTAAGCTAATATGTGTACTGATTGGATCTTTTTTTTATAAATATACACATCAAAAAAATAGTGGGGCAGTTTTAGCAGATACGCTGATATAACAATTTTGTTCAGTACACATTATAAATTATATATATATATATATAAGAAATGTGAATTCAGTATTTTATCAGGTCAGTCCTCCCAATGAGTAATTATTTTTAAAATGGACACCTTAATTTAAATATTGATGTTTATTATACATTTAATGAGTCAAGGGCACACTTTGTACGTATGGAATTTGTTTAGTCCTACGCTTTTTTAAATTTAATAATAACATAATATAAAGTATATAGTGTTATATTTTGGTATCATTGTTTAAAATTTGACGTTAGCCAAGCAAGGCCTTCATGTAACCCATCTCCTGTGGTAGCACATGATGGTTGAACATACCAATTTCTATCACGAATTCTTGTCAGTCCAAGTTTTTCTTGTATTTCATGTGGTTTCATTGCTATAAAAGAACAAATTAAATTGTGTTAACATAAATTAAAACAATTTACTGAATATTACTTAATGCATACCATTGGTCAAGTCTTGTTTGTTGGCAAAAATTAATATGATTGCATCCCTCATCTCTCTATCATTTATTATTCGATGTAACTCTTGTTTTGCTTCATCTATACGATCACGATCAGCGCAATCCACTACAAAGATTAAACCTTGAGTACCTGTATAGTAGTGTCGCCATAATGGTCGTATTTTATCTTGACCCCCAACATCCTAATAAAAATTGATCATTAATTATTTATATGTATACACAAATTAACCAATATATACTAACCCAAACATTAATTTTAACATTTTTATAAATAACTGTTTCCACGTTAAAACCAACTGTTGGTATAGTTGTAACAGATTGACCCAATTTCAGTTTATACAAAATAGCTAATGCATTTTCATAGGAAAATTTATTAATAATTCAAATAATTATTAAACATATAGATACGAATAAAAATTAATTACCAAAATTATTTATTATGAATTAACTTCAAAAATATAAATGATTAATAAATTAAGAAGTTTAAACTTTATCTAATCATTACCATCACCATTTATAAATTATCCATTAAAATAGATTACGTCTGACTTAGAATAAAAATGTAAAACGTATCAAACCTTTAAAAACTACTAAAAATAAATTATGGTTAATAATTAAATCACATTTGTTCACTATATAAACATTTATCTGCTTTGTTATTCTATTAGATATAAATCATATTTTTATAATAAAGGATACTTGTTTTTCCAGCTGCATCCAAACCAAGCATAAGTATTCTCATCTCTTTGTTACCAAAAATTTTGGATAGCAGCTTCCCCATTGTGAAAGTTTATCTAAAAATTAATAAAACAATACATTATCAATAATTTCTTAAATCAATTACTATTTACTACTAAATAAATTATCATTATTTAAACAATAACCATCGACCATGTTTTAATAAGATTGGCATTATATGTTGTATATATGATTATACCAATTTAATATAAATATAAAAACTAATAAAATCCTACACAAATACATTATTATAATCAGTAGAACAAAAATTAATAGTTACAATACTCAAATATTATAATTGAAAACACTATGGACATCAAGTGTATATTATAAAAATTATATTATGCTACAATCAAATTTAACTAAGACTATATATTATAAATAAATAAATTTTCTTTTAGTTACTTAATAATACAAATATTTTTAAATGGCAGTGCCTAGGCATATATGCAACTAGTGAAAACATATTTTAAAAACAAAAAACAGTATCAACGAAATATCCTATAGTTTCAAACAAATAGTTGCAATAACGAAATACGGGTTGGGACAAGTTTACAAAATATACGTAATATGCATGTAATATAGATACAACATAAATTTGCAGCATTTAATGGGCTCTAAGACCATGATAGAATTAACGATAAATACACCTAAGGCATTTTAAACCCTATTTATCCCCATATTGTTCAATTTTAATTCTGAAGTTTCAAGTTTTTTACTATTTTTTCTACATTTTGGATTAGTTTAATAAAAATGTTCCTCCTAGAAATTATTGAAAAATAAAAAAACGAATAAAAAATTAATATTGATATATGAAAACACAAGAGATCTAAAGAAA